>APFE030200079.1:258783-287546 GCA_000404065.3 Pinus taeda
CTTCTGGATTCCCATTCTTTCCTCTAGCTTCTAGATGAGTAGCTTGTATAGATACCTCATCTATACTAGTGGGATTAAACATGAGGATGCTATGCCTCATGTAGCTGTGTAGACCACCAATATACTTCAAAAGAGTTTCTGGTGAGTCTAATGAGATACCCAACATCAATGCTCTATTTCTGAATTCTTGAGTATACCCTTGCACACTTTGCCCTTTCAACTGCCGAAGAGTTTACCAACTCATCATGGCTTGTTGCATGTAGGCCAATGGATAGAACTGCTTTTTGATGGCAGCAACAAATTCACTCCAGATAGAGATGGTCTTACCATGCTTCCTCATATCAGCTTTGGTTTTGCCTTCCCACCAAACCAAGGCAGTGCCTCCTAGGCGTACGCTTGCCAGCTGAATCTTACTCTTGTCTGAGTCTATATTCTGTACTCTGCAATACACATCAACTTGTCTAATCCAATTGTCCAACTTTTCAGCATTTAGCTCTCCATCTTATATAGGCAAATCAAATTTGACATCCAGTTTAATCAAGGATGCTTTCTTATTATGCACAGGGCTACTAGGAGGTGTAGGAAAGCTCTCTTCTTTTCCCTTTCCTTTGGAGTGGTCATGGGAATGAGACTCATCTTCTTCTTTATCTTGTTTAGAGCCTGATGAATCTTCATCCTTATGTTTTCTAAAGTCCCTATACATTTCTTCTACCATAGATTTTATAGCTAGGAAACTTTCTATGAATTGAGGGTCTGGCCCTATAGAACCTTCTTCTGACATTGTCTTCCGAGAATAGACTCTCCCAATTTTAGGATTAGTTTCCACCAAATCTCCTTCTCCTAATTTGAGCTTTGATCTAGTGATCATTCATAGCTAAACCAACACAAGCTTGTCTAACCTTACAACCTAGAGCTTTCATACAACTCGATTTGATAATCACCCTATGAGTGACCTCAGTTGAAGATTTATTAAACGAAAGGTATTACAGACTCATGTGTTGGTGTGTGTGTTCTGTGTTATTAAAACAATGGTTCGATCAGATTGCCAATACACAGAAATTTTAATGGAAAGACAGTAGAGAAATACAGTAAGCAACACAAAGACACAAACAATTTTTAATAAGGAGTTCACCCTATTCTCCAGGGCTATGTCTCCGGTCCAGCTTCATTAGTGGCCTTGTTTTATTGCGTCTTATAGTAGAGAAATTACAATACAGGGACTCAATATGAGTTCTCCTGAAGCAGATTTTGCTTGGCAGGGTGGTTCTTGGATTCCCCAAGCCACTCAGAGTTTACAGACTCCTTTTCTTCCTACCAGATTTGTGACCCTTGGTCTAGAGTGGAAAGAGCCAACTATGATGCTCAGTCCGGATAGATTCCTCTCTGGGAAGGCTTGAATCTTCAAGCTCTCTGGTGCTCGATGCTGCCTGTGGTCAGCTCGACCCTCTGTCTCCTCTGCTTGGCTTGACTGTTCTCTGTGTTCAGTTCTCCTCTCGGGGTTCACTGTTCACTGTCTCTCTCGGTCGCTTGGATTCTTCTCCAAATCCTCTCCCCTTCTTTCGACTGTCTTTGTTCATGGATTTAACCAGTCGATCCTATGCATGTTCAGTTCCTCTCCCATCTGCACCGATTATCCTCCTACAACAGTGCTTGGAGTTCCTTGTTCGGCGTCAGCATGAACGCTTAGGGAGTGCCACATGTCTCCATATAACTGGGGCCAACATGCTTCGTCGGTTCGTTCCTCCGGTTATTTCGTGAATACGCTCTTCCTCCACCGTGGCAGTCAACGGATTCCAAATCCCTTTTTAAATCGCAGCTTATTTCCCTGTCAATTCCACTTCTTTCTATTGGGCACAATCTCAGTCATCCGATCTGGGCTCCTCTAGATCCAACATCATACGCACATCGAGCATGGTTGACTTTCTCTATCGATAATGTGCGATCACAGTAGTTTTTCTCTCACCTCTGCTGCCATGCATCAATCGCTGATTGTGATCGCTCCATTTTCTCCAAAACCTCTTACCATTCAAGGGCACCCCAATCAAACTACCGGTTTCCAGGCCGTGGGTCCCACCGTTGTACATTGGTGCTTTTTACCTTTTTCCGCTCGCGGTCCTTTGGCTCCCAATGTGACCGAGTGCTTAAAGCTCGCCCATTTCGGCCCTTTTTGCCCAACAATGCGCGATTAGAACTTAAGCACTAATCGCGCATCAAAATCGCCTCCTTTTCCCGATTCGGGGCTCCTAGGGGCTGTTTTGACCTCCTGCGCAGTCTCAATGGGCCTCGGTCAGTGCGCTTTGACCGAGGTCCTCGTCGTTCTGCGCTGGCTGCCATGGCCACTGGTTCAGGGGGTTTTTGGTGCTCTTTTGGATTTTATTAGAGATTTGTTCAACTCAATACAGTCAAAGTTCTTGACAATCTTTTGTGGATCCGATTCGGGTCACAACAATACCCACATTATGAAAATAAAATTTCATGTCACTCGTCCAAGGCCTTAATCACCTAATCCATGGCCAAAACCTTCACAAATAAAGGTTTAAGGCTTCTTAATTAAGTCTCATGTGGAAACATTATATTTGACTATACACAGTCTGACCCCTTAATTAACCCTTGAGCGAAACTTTACCCAACATTCATAAACTTTGGTTAATTCTTATACCTTAGTACTTAATCCTCTGGATGATTTCACTATCTTCTCATCTTAATCATACCATGGTTAGACTTTGGTTAAACCCGACTTAACCCAAAATACCTTTAATATCATTATTTCTATTATAACTCTCGTATAATAGAAATATTACATAAACTACACTAAACCTGACCTTTTCACCTTTTCTTGGCCTTTGCACATTTATCGATGCTCTCTCATCACGTTTAGCCTCCACCGTTGATTTCATTCCATCAGATCAATGGTTGTCGCGTCATATCACAACTTTGATCCATTCCCCCACCAAAACTCAAATGAACTTAACCGGCATTGATAAGATATTGGGTCCACTTTTTCCTAAGCCTTATCGACTTCAATCTCCATCGTTGATCTTACATTTCAATTCGACGGTTGTTAGATTGCCCGATCAACAGAACTAATCGACGATCCTCCACCGTTGATCAAGGCATATTTGATCCAACAGTTAACAATGATATCAGACGGGAATCTTGCGTGATGTTTACCCGCCTGATAAAGTGGTTTTCTCTCTCCACTCAAGTGCTACGTGTTGGTCGATAAATGGAATCGGGTGACCACCTCAAATTACCACTTACCACTTTTTCTCCACCCGATAAACAGCTTCGTTGATAAAACCACATTTCTTCCTTGACTAAAGCACGAGCTTATTGCCACGCGATGACCGTAGATCTTCGTCCATCAGACGGATGTGATGGCTCCTTCGGATTCCTCTTCCACTAACACTTAAGTTTAATCTTTGTCGTTCATTTCTTTTACTTTATGTTTCATGACTTAATCTTGATCTCCCATCACCTTCAGCCTCGTTCTTTGATCTCCTAGTCTAACGACCCCTATACATCATCACCTCATATCTTCTTCCTCCCTCTACTTTGTTTTTATGCCATTTCTTAGTGTTTCTATGGTTTCGAGTTTCCTCAGGGTTTCAATATTTAGTTGCCCTGCAACACAACTCCCTCTTGATTTAACTCTGCATGCTCTTAACATAGACACTCCTGAATCTCAATTGTGATACTTAGAATGGATTCAAGCATTCCAATACGATCCTTCATATCACTTCTTCTTTGTGTTCTACTCGAACTCCACCTACAACATCTGTTACATAGAACTTACTCTAGTTCACACACAGATTATAACTAAATTACTCCATACACACACATAAACTCAGAATCGAGTTGTTTGTATTAATAAACAGGTATTTACACAGGAACTCTCTCCTTGGCCTGATCTTCTGTATTAGTGGCCTCTGTTTTCCTAACTGTCCGTAGGCTTATAATTAAACCTCTAACTCACAACCTCTAACTAGCTAGCCAGCTAACTATCTAACTTGACTAACTTTTTCTCTACCTTTTTGGCTTACATTTGTACAAAAGGATTCTATAACCAATTCCTAGTTTAGATCCATAAATTTCTCAACAAAATCCTAAAATCTCATCTTTATCCCTAAGGATCCTCTTTAATCCACAAATCATGAAACCAATTCCTAATATAAGATTTACAATTGATTCTCAAACCTTTCAACTATCCTAAATCTCTCATGTTCTCTAACATTCGAGAACATTTACAAATATGCCTCACAATACTTAATTAATTCCTATTCTCATGAAAATCACGCAAAAGCCTACGTAATTACATTAATTTTAACACTTAGGAAACCAACATCCTTAAAACACAAGACCCCCCTATGTCTACTAAAATACAATGATTCTTCTGAGCTGAAGAAGAATTCAGTTTCAGTTGGCCTATTGGGAAGGCCATTGAAGAAAGAAACAAGAAGGTAAGGGAAGAGACGCAGCAACAAATGGCATCTCACTTAGTCTTGTATCAGACCAGACTTCTGGCTGCCATGGACTTAGAGAGAAATAAAATGAATTTCTCCCTGCAACACCCACTAGCATAGTCACTACCTTTGGGCTCTCAGTTCAAGACCCTGAACGTTTCATTAGACTTAACCAGTGTCCCTTTGCTGGAAAACATTAAATTCCATAGGCAAGTGGGGGGCATGTTTTACAATGAGCACAATAGAAATGCAATGACCATCAGTGAGGTTGAGAAGCTGCTATAGAAGGTCACAACAAGGTTGAAACATGAGAGAGCTAACTCCAGAGCTCTGCACATGCAGAATGAGAGATTCAAAGATATGATTGTGAAGTTGGGGGTAAATCTAGAAGACAAAGTTGCATTTGAAGCCCTCCTCTAAATTTCACAAGAGGAAATACAGGAGCCAAGGCACAAACTAAAGATGCCAAGAAGTGAACATGTGTAATCTAAGGAACTTGCATATGTGGAAGAAGAGAAAGAAATCCTAGCCAAATAAATGATATAAAGAAATAATGAGATAGTAGCCCTCAAGCAGCAAGCAACAAAACTTTAGCAGAGGATATACACACACAATTGTGCAGTGCTTGTGCCTAAAAATACCCAAAATCCCATAGAGTAACTCACCAAGACCCTCATTGAACTCCACCTTTAGGAAGGGGAGCTTCAGAAAGTGCAGAATGATTTGGATACTATGCAAAGAAACCTAGCACAAAAAAAAAACAACATGAGGCAACCAAGACCAATGGAGACCTAATTGGTAAGAACCTACATGCAACAAACGAGGAGATTGTTGAGCTAAAAGGAAAGCTGAAAGGAAACATGTCTCTCCTACAGGCCAGGAAACTTGTCTGGGATGAAATCATAGAAGAAATTAAAACCAACTAGGAGTCCATAACTATGATGGATGAACAAAAGGTTGTGATCAAGGATTATTATGTTTTCATCTTAATTTCCAAAGAAGATGGGGAAAAGAACTCCTATTTTGCCAAGAAGTTCATTCAGATTGTGAATGAAAGGCCACTTAGTGAGTTGAGGCCAATTGATGTAGTGGATAGAGTGTCTACTATCATGGAGATCTCTAAAGTTGTCGAGATGGAGGAGGCCAAAGTCAAAGTTAAGGAATGCCTAGGGGTGGTATAGAAAGATGTGGATGCTTTCCATGATGAGTTTAATGAAAGATTCAAGGCAAGGTTTCCTAGTTGCTGGGATCTTGTGGCAATGTTAATCCCGTGGACACAATACATACAAATGTTATTGGAGGCCAAAATCAAGGCAAATTCCTCTCATGAGAAGATTGTCGCCCTTAAAGGTAAAACAATGGTTAACTATCTCAGAAAGGAATTCCAGTTGTTAGGGTTGGTAAAGACCTTGTTCTTCCTTAGGTTAGACTATACAGGGGTCACGAATCTCACGATCGTATATCAAGGTGTGAGCAGTTTGTCAATCCTCCTGTGCTCTAGATCATCAACCCAGCAACGCTGCCTCCATAACTTTTTTACCATGAATAAGGTTGTTGTTGATCATGTCGATCATGACACTTTGATTTTTTGTTTTATGTAAATATTTTATTTTAGAAGAAACTATGTCAATTAGTTAGAATTCGGTTAGTACAATTGTGCCACTGAGCACGCTAATATTTTGTTATGATGATTCACTGCCAAATCAAGAAAGAATATTTTGTAATCGGTTGTCCCTCTATGGCCCTATAAAAATAGTTTATGATACATAATCAAGGGTTCAGAATTTTGGTTTTCCAAGAGAGAAGCTCTACAAGTTTTCAATGAAATGTATGCTCTGTGGAAGATTAGTAAAAGTTTTTGGCAAGCTCATATAAATGTGTATTACATATTTATTCTTGTGTTTGTTCCATATGTTCTCACTCTTCTTATCAGATTACAGGTAATAACAACTACTAGATATGTTTTTCATGGAATTATGGATTCATCTAGGTCTAATGTTGATTAAAGATGCCTATAATTGATATGGATTGTTATCCTTAAAATGTGCTCCATGTATCTCAACACTTCATTTAAACATCCTTCTTATACATTTCCAACTAAACTTCAATGAACAAGGTTATTAAGTTTAAGCCATGTGTGTTGGTTTTCTTTCCTCTTTATTTCTTCCATCTAATATACTACAAAATACCTGTAAAATTGCATGTGTATATGATGTTGGTTGCTAAAGCCATATATTAATGCTTCTGTGAGTTCTATTTGGAATTCAATCTTGTATTTCTCCTCTTAGGGGAGGTCCTGAATCAATTTCACCTCGAATATGATAAATACTGAGTGTATTAGAAAATATCAGTAGATCCTAGAAGCACTCATCAAGATGTCCTAGGCACTAATCTTCTTTCAACCCATAGGTTGTCTCTAGGAGCTACAACAACTTTGATGAGTGAGAGTGTATAGATTGAGCCATCCTCATTCGAGGAAGCAATGCAACAACTAGTATGGGTTGATTCCATGGTAGAGGAGTATGACTCCATTATTAGAAACAGTGTTTGGGAAGTGGTCCCAAGATCAACAAACAAGTCAGTGGTGAGTTATAGATGGATTTACAAGGTAAAGCAAGCAACATATGGGAGTTTGGAGAAACATAAGGAAAAATTTGTGGTTAGAGGGTTCTCTTAGGTGGAGGGAATTGATTAAAAGGATACCTTTGCTCCAGTAGCAAGATACTCTTCAATCATAAATATTCTAGCACTTTCAATGTAGATGGGATGGAAGATACACCAAATGGATGTGAAGACAACATTCCTCAACAAAGTGATTGAAGAAGATGTGTACATTGAGAAGCCAGAAGGATTTGAGACCTTCAACAAAGAGTCACATGTGTGCAGACTCAAGTGAGCATTGTATGGATTGAAACAAGTACCCAATGCTTAGTACACCAGGATTGATAGCTATTTCACCAAGTTGGGCTTCATCAAAAGTGAAGCAGATGCAAACCTTTACCATATTGTGGTTGAAGGTAAATTATTGATTATAGTATTATATTTCAATGATTTAATTTTAACAAGTGATGAGATGTTGGTAAAATCTTGCAAAGAGGATATTGCAAGAAAATTCGAGATGAAGGACCTCTGGCTCATGCATTATTTCCTTGGTATGGAAGTATGGCAAGGAGAGGAGGAACTATTTGTCTTTTAGGGAAAGTATGCCAACAATATACTGAAGAAGTTGCATATGGAGAGAAGAAAACCCATGGAGACTCCTCTAGCAGGGAATTGGATGAAGGAAGATGCTAGTTCAAGAGAAGTAGTGGAGGCTACTATTTATAGGCAGCTTGTTGGTTCACTTATGTGTTTGGTGAACACACGACCTGACATATGTTTTGCAGTTAACCAACTTAGTCAAGCAATGGTCAAGCCAACCAAAATTTATTGGAAGGAAGCTAAACATGTGTTGAGATACCTTAGAGGCACCACACAGTTTGGTAGTTGGCACAGACGGATAGAGGGAGTGAAGCTTCAAGGCTTCACAAATGAATATTGGTTAGGGAGTCCATTCGAAAGGAAGAGCACATCAGGGAAATCTTCAGTATTGGGTCAACAAGAGTTTCTTCATATAACAGGAAGCAGAGATCAGTTGAACTCGATTTAGTAGAAGTAGAGTACATAGTTGCTAGTCAAGTAGATTATGAGGCTATTTGGATGAGGAAGATCCTTGTTGGGTTATTTGGTCAGCATATGGATCCTACAGTGATTTACTGTGACAAGAAATGTTGTATCAAACTCTCTGAGAATCCAGTGTTTCATGATTGGTCCAAGCATATTGACACCTGGTATCACCATCTACAAGATTGTGTGTGGAGAAGAATCATGTTGCTAGAGTACATTCCTACAAAGGAACATGATGCAAACACCTTAAGTAAGGCACTGTCAAGAGGAAAATTTGAGTTTCATAGAGGCAAGATTGGGGTATCTAATAATCCATTTATTGTTGAGATGGGGTGTTGAAAATGCAACATGAAAATCTTAATTTATTTTTTTCCTTAAATTAAATTAGGAATAAAATTGTAATTCCATATAACAAGACAACTTGTATGAAAAGTGACTTAGTTGGCTTAGTTAATTCGAGTTGAGGGTCTAACTAGAGTCATGTAGAGTGTCTACTACATTATAGGATTCATGGTTGAGTTTATTTTGAGTTGTAAATAATTAATTAAATTTAACTAAGTTAAAGTCAATTAAAATAGTTACAACTTATGGAGGAACTAGTAGGAGGTCAGACAATGGGGTTCTGCTTCATGTGTTCAACTAGTTAATTGATGATTCACTCATAAATAATTCATGCATGTCAGATCTGAGAGTTACCTAGTTGATATTAGAGTTCAGGGACAATGTACTATCAATTGTATAATCATCTAAATTGTATAGGTGGTGCATGTAGTGAGAGGAAGGCCTATGAGGATTGCCCAATTCATATTGACGAATTTCCCTAATTAATAGGGGCTAATTCCCAAGGAAACAACCCAATTAAATAGGGACTTAGGCAAGCCAAAATTTGGTTAAGTATTGATTAGAGCTTGTCTAGGAAGCAATGAGACATATAGAGATAATGCAGAGGTTTCTCAAGTTTGAGCAAATAATTGTAATATTCTCATATTTTCTGACTAATGCAATATACAGATAGCAGGGGTTTTTAGTTGTGGATTTCCCCAAGAAATCATTGTGTAATGTGTTGATTTAATTCCTTCTCTTGTATGCTTCGTGATTTCATGATTGTTTCATTGTTACCACTTATGAGTAGAGTAAATTCAAGTCTATTGTTTTAGTAAATTACAATTAGCAATTTGCATCTACAAGGAATTTCTACAATTCCAACATAGCAACTGAAACTGAATTCTTCTTCAAACTCAAAACATACATGACATCCTTTAATGTGAGAGAAGAACCAGACTCCCTTTGAAAGGTAACAACATCGATGTCAGTCGCGCTATACCTTCCATCATCTCCCATCTCGATGTGCATCTAGAGGTCCTTGTCCTCCAACTCACTAGAAAATTATTTGTTTCCCATCATATGGAATGAGGCTCCACTATACATATACCGTACACTACCCATCATCGATGTCACCATGCATGCAATGAGGGTGAAATCCAACTCAAATTGTGAAGCTAGAGCTTCACTTACCGCTCCTCCTATGGGCTTCTTATCGGCCTTCTTGTGTAGACAGTTTGTGGCATAGTGTCCCAGCTCATGATAGTGAAAACATTTAATATTCGACAAGTCCTTATTCCCGCCCTGATTGGAATTCCCTTTGGATTTGGATTTATTCCCTTCCCCTTTCTTTGCCTTTCCATCCAAGGCACATTTCTCCTCATCATTGTGCTTCGATGAAGTTCCACCTCTAGTGTATCTCCTTATCTCTTCTTGCTCCCCATAAGGACCTTTAGGTGCTCGACTGATAAGGACCCTTTAGGGGGCTCGACTGATAAGGAGAACACTCCCACTTTGGTAGATGATCCCTCCCATTTACTTAATCCTGGTAGTTGTACCAGCTCTTGGGATGGCCTAGAAGTGCTAGGCTAACCTTATCTTCTTCAAAAACTGTAATACCAATGCTTCCAAGCTCATCCCAACATTGGGTGAACCTGCTCAAGAATTGTGGTATTGTGTTGCCCTTCTCCATTTTGATTTTCTGAAGCTTATCCTTCAGCACCAACTTCCTGTGGTCAATGTTGTTCTGAAACAAGTCTATCAAGGCTTGGAACATTTCGTATGGTCTATCCTTCCCATGCATATTCGAGACAATATGATCTCGAACTCCTTCTAGTACGATCCTCCTTGCCTTTGCCAAACATTTCTTCAACTCTGCCAGATCTTGAGCATCAGTTGTTGGAGGATTAGGAACATCATTGTCTATGAATTCCTTCAACCCATTGTCTTTCAACACTGCCTCCATCTTGTCCTTCCAAGTAATATAATTTAAGCCACCCTCAAGGGCATACTTGAGTCTCAATCCATAGAAAGACATCCCGCTGGATCTGAAGAATGATCCTGCAAATTCAATTTCACCTGTAAAGATAAACTTGTATTCTTCTCTTCTAGTGATATTTCAACTCTGATACCATGTAGAAATTCCTTGTAGATTCAAACTTCTTATGTAATATGCTAAAACAAAATAATTGAATCTACTCTACTCATCAACTGAAACAATTAACAATTGCAAAATCATGAAGCATACAAGAGAAATAATTCAATCAACACATTACAAAATGATTTCTTGGGGAAAGCAAGAACTAAAAAGCCCTACTATATGTATATTGCACTAGTAAAAAAGTATGAGAAGATTACAATGATTTTCTCAAGCTCAAGCAACATCTGCACTATCTCTATATCTCTCACAGCTTCTTAGACAATACTTGGCCAATACTTAACCAATTTTATGCTTTCCCAAGTCCTTACTTCCTTATGTTATTTCCTTGGGAATTAGCTCCTATTAATTAGGGAATTTCCTCAATTGGAATTGTGTAATCCATCATAGGCCTTCCTCTGACTGCATGCACCACCTATACAATTTGGATGATTATACAATTGATAGTACACTTCCCTTGAAATCCAATATCAACTGGGTAACTCTCAGATCTCACATGCATGACTTATTTATGGTTGAGTTATCAGTTAACTGGTTGAACACATGAAGCAACACCCACTATTACACCTCCTACTACTTCCTCCAACAGTTGGAACTAGTTTAACTGACTTTAACTCAATTAAACTAAATTAATTAATACAACTCAAAATAAACTCAACCATGGCTCCTATAAAGTAGGAGTCACTCTACATGACTCTAGTTAGACCTTCAACTCGAATTAACTCAACCAAATAAGTCAATTTAAGTTAGTTAACTTGTACAAGTTGTCTTGTGATGTGGAATTACAATTTTTCTCCTAATTTAATTCAAGGGAAATTAAATTAGGATTTTCTTGTTGCAATTTCAACATATCTTCAGAGATAAGCTATCACCATTCTAACTAGCTTGTATAGCTTTATATTTCATAGCCTTTTTCTATTTCACTTATTAGTCCCTGCCTCCGGCATGGCAGGGACTATAGCGTTCGATATGGCATTGACCGTCTATTAATTCACCAGTTGACCAGCATTTTTTTGGGTTACTTCAATTTTAACCAAAGTTTATTGGAAACAATTTTACATTATGAAAATTTTAACCAAACTTTTGGAATTAGCCTCTTATTGCAGGCTTCACGTGCCCCAATGCTAAGAGATTTTATCCTAAGTTTTTAAACTGGCAGGAGGGGAAGCGATTTTATCCTAAGTCTTTAAACTGGCAGTTGGGGCAGGTTACATATCTTACAAGCTTACACTTGTCGTCACTGCTGGCTGCCAGGGTTGCTTACAGGTGCCGAGATGGGTATGTTCAGGCTGCTCAGTGTGCTTGTTTGTTCAGAACATTCATTGAAATGATCTCAGAACCAAAGAAGGCTTTTGTTTGTTTAGAAAGGTAACCAATGCCCTTCTCTAGCGTCGAGGTCGAAGTCATTTGGTCATTGAGCATCAGGGTCTAGCCGCTCTGCAACCTCATAGGGTTTTCTCCAGAGCCATGAAGGTTACACTCAAGGAACTTGTTCTGTGTGCAGGTACACTAATCCACTTGACTGTTGCTAATCTTATGAGGTTTAAATTTCTGTTCTTATTGTATTAACAGTTTTATATGAAATTCCTAATCAAATGTACCGACCGTGGAAGTGGCTCCTGCAGTTTTCAGATTTGAATCCACCAGCGAAAGTGGGCATGTGGTAGGCACTTCTTCAGGTAACCGTTGAAAGCTACCCTTTAGAAAACACCGGTCTTGAATCCTTCCTAGGGAGGATTATTTGTGGGTTTAACGGCAAGATCTTGCTTTGGCAGACACAGGTGTGCACAACGACTCCAATGTCTCTCCACAGGTACAGTAATGTCATTGCAGCTTGTTTTCCAATGTTTTCAACAGGGAATTTCTCTCTAACCATGTGCCTGTCTCTGCTGGCTGGTAGGCTTTTGCCCAAAACTCCTTTACTAGACGATTCGGGTTTCAGTTCAATGTTCACCATTATTTTGTGGTAACTTACCTTTAACTCTTGTGTTTCTTTATAAAGATACTCATAACTTTTGAAGATTATGCGGACTCCGATCATGGTTCTGAGGCCATACTCTACAGGTAGTCTTGTTATTGTTGCAATATGGTCCTTTTGCTTTCACTGTAATTTTTTAATAAACTGAAAGGGTAGTTTTTCCCCTTAGCCGCATTTAGGGAGCCGTAGAGAAGAGCGGGTATGCCCAGATAATTCCTCCCTTCACTTATTCTTTTCTCTAGTTATTTGTTCATTAAAATATACTCCCATAGTTTTTCTCTAACACTATTCAATGTTGACAGGTATGAATACTCTTTCAGCTTTGGACAAATCGCTTTTTCCTTTTCTAGAAGGTTCCTTCTCTAATTCTTCAATTTTTGTGTTTCCTTATATCGTTATGTGCTTGGCCTTGATCCATCGTGTTCGCTTGTCTCTGCGACTAGACTGCAGATTGTAAGTATCATTTTGTTTGTTGTGCTCGCTTCTCTCTGCTACTGAACTGTAGATTGTAAGTATCGTTTTGTTCATTGTGCTCGCTTCTCTCTGCGACTGGAGTGCAAATTGTAATTTTCATATTGTTTATTGCCTTTGACTAATATTTGTGTTCTTTACTTCAACCTAAATTGTGTATGCGGACGTAATAAAACACGTAGCCTGAAATCAACGCGTTGTTACTG
This sequence comes from Pinus taeda, assembly GCA_000404065.3. Lineage (NCBI taxonomy): Eukaryota > Viridiplantae > Streptophyta > Pinopsida > Pinales > Pinaceae > Pinus > Pinus taeda. The sequence continues at coordinate 272,047 of APFE030200079.1, forward strand.
ATAGTTTTATGTGCGAGTTGCAGATTTCTCAAAATACGAGCGATGACGTCAAATGTGCTGGGCTTTCTCACTGAGAAGAACATACTAGTGACTGGATCCACCGGTTTCCTCGGAAAAGGTATTAAATATTTCAGACAATACTGTTATTCATATATATATATATATATTTGTACGATAATGAAGCTAATTGTTGTTCACTTGATGCAGTTTTCATTGAAAAAATATTACGTTCACAACCACGGATTAGTAGCATCTTTATTTTGCTTAGGGCGAATGATGCTGAGTCTGCCAAAATCCGATTCAAAACTGAGGTAAAAAATCTGAGTACTCTTCCTACTCATAAATTGGTCAATGCTATGTCTACGAATGATGTCGTTTCTTCACTATGAATGACAGGTTTTGAAACTGGAGCTTTTCAGAACTTTGAGAGAGCAACATGGAGACAGCTTCGAAAGCTTCATATTCCAGAAAGTTTTTCCTCTGGTTGGAGACATTGCAACGGATCATAATCTTGGAATTTACACCGAGAGCAGCAGAGAACACCTCCGGGACAATCTGGATGCCATTGTACATATTGCAGCCAGCACCGTGTTTGATGAAAGGTTTGTTTATATTCGCTTTTTTCAAGATGATTCCTCGTTGTTATAGGAAAGTATTTATATTTCAATGTAAAGCCTAATACCTTTTCGCACCACGTAGATATGATACTTCTCTCAATGTCAACACAAAGGGAGCTAAGAATATTGTGGAATTCGCGAAACGGTGCTGTAAGGTTCAAATTCTCGTGCACGTCTCTTCTGGTAAGGGGATAGATTCTCATCTTATCCATCAGATAAAAAGGTTTAACGAAGAAAATGGATTTCTTAAACAATAACAAATTTACTAAATTGTGAAGCATATTAGATTTAAAATTAATGAAAAAATTAATTATTAAATTTGGATAGCCCACCGTGTGTGGCCGTCTACAACCTTGCTATAAAGTAATTTGTAAAACATTAAATTCAAAGTTCAAATTCGTGTTAGAAAAAAACCAATTATTAAATTTGAATGATAATATTAAACAAAAAAATAATTCAATTAAAAAAATATTATCTTACTTTTATTTTTATTTATTTTATTTTCACTTGTATATAATATGTTATTTTTCTTTAAATTTAAAATTATATTAAAAATTGAATTATTTTAAATTAATTGAACTTTGCTTATTTAATATTTTATAGATATTGTATATTTCAAGAAGCTTTCATAATTTCTATTCTTTAAAATATAAGAAATTATAAATGATTTATATTTAATAATACCAGCATATTTTTAATTTTCTATAGAAATTAGATTTTTTAAACTATTTAAACTTTCACTTTTTTGTTTTGTTTTACAAATCCTTAACTTTACACATGAAAGATAATTATTTCAATAGCTATGATTATTTATCAGAAAAATTATAAATGATCTATATTTAATAATATGAAAATATTTTTAATCTTCTATAGAAATTAGATTTTTCAAACCATTTAAACCTTCACTTTTTTTGGTTTTTTGGTTTTACAAATTCTTAAATTTACACATGCAACATAATTATTTCAATAGCTATCACCATTTATCAAATATTTGGATGCAATTATCAAAAATTATTAACATTTTAAAAAATCCAAATAAGTGTTGTTTAATTTGATTTCTATGTGGTTTATTTTCATTCTCTGTCGCTATGATTTATTCCCTACCATTTCATTTTTCCTAACCTCCATCCCTCCATTTCATTCAATAGTTTTAATTAGTCCTCATAATCGTTTTGGATACTGTGATGTGTGTGCTACTGTGCTCTTGCTATGTAAGACAATTGTGATGTATCTATGCATTTCTGGTCTCAGGTCAGCCTAAGGAACAACGTTGTTAATGCCAAGGGGATTCCCAATCACGGCCACTCTGCACTTGTTTAGGATTCGTTCGCATTTCTTTACCCGAAATGATTTCTTTTGTTAGTTTGTTATTTAGATTTCTCCAGGTTTTAGGGATGGATCTACTTATACTAATAGATTTGGAACAAAAAAAAAAATGTAGCTAGCGTAATATGTAGGCGGCCTTTCTTCAACACACTCAAATGCACGCCATGATACTGGTTGTTTATTTTAATTATTTTTCTTAGCAAAGATACGAAAGTGCATAAAATTGTGTCCTGCAGACCCGGGCAAGGACTACCGCCACGACAGTGGCTCTCTTGTAAAGATAATGTAGTTCTCCATATATTATTGTTCTCTCTACAACTTTCTTTATGTGTGTTTCTATTCATGTTCATACTTTTCATTTCACTCTATATACGTTCTAGATTAGCTTGTTAGTGAGTATGTTGCTCCAATTCGTAGATATGTTAAAAAGATGCAAAAAAAACACCTGTGAAATATATTTATTTATAGTAGGGGTCCATTCATTGTAAAAGAATCATATCATTGGTTCATTTTTATTTTATTTTATTTACCTATAATATGTTAATTATTCTAACATAATTGAGTAAACATGTTTGGCTTCTATGAATCATTTGGTATTAGAGTGAAAACTTTCATAGATGAAGTTAAACGATCATATGTTTTTCCATCACCATTTTATATATATTTATATCATGGATGTAGCAAGAAAGACTATATTTTCTTTTTTTTTTAATCAAATGAGAATTAAACTCATTGATACAATAAATAAAACATTTGAAAATACAAATATGAAAAAATTATTATAATTAAACATGCTCAAAGGAACTAGAAACAACAAAAAAAAATTATTTTTGAAGAAAAAGCCAAGGACAATGATGATGAAGAAAACCCAATGATTAAAGTCAATGATGCATTTTTTAAATAATCCATAAAATACTTCCATGAAACAAGGATGGTAGAAAAACTTAGAGTGGGTACTAAGGCAACACTCATTTTAGAACTCAATTGGGGTTTGTAAATACACAAGGAAATTTTATAAGTCAATATCTTTAACAAAATATAACAAACGGTTTCCCAACATGGATAATATGATATATCAACAAACTTGTACAAATTTCTTAGTGCTCAAGGACTCCTCTCGATTCTATTCTCCAACTAATACATGGCTCAGATTACGATGGTGCTAGGGCAAACATATCAATGTGCAGAATAATCCTCTACATGCTAAGATCAAGTTATGGCCGGTTCAATTACAAATTCGAGGTCATGAGTAGAAAAATGCACAAGAAAGACTCAAATTATCATTCATGCATTAGTACACTCTCCCATCTTCAACCTTGTATAAATGCGAAAATGAAAGAAGCAACTTTCATGGAAGGAAATGTCTATGGATTATAATTAATCATCCTTATGATAATGATATCACTAGAATGGAGAAGGTTTTGAAAAACCTTCTAGAGGTAAAATTAAATTAAAAATAAAAATAAATTTTATTACTTTTCTTTTGGAGTACTTTGGAGGACAAAGCAATTTTGAAAAAGAAGATAATGTTTATGTAAATGAAAAGAAGATATAACTCTAAGGGTTAGCTCAAGCTGTGTAGACTTTAGAGTCAAATGTGAAATTTGTTACTAGTTATTGTTGATCACAAATTCAACTTTCTTCAAATATCTATAAATAAATTTTAATAAATATCATAGACAAATACCATGAATTACCTAAACCATTAAATATAAACCACTCTCTTGCCTCCAATGCCAATCCACTGAGCAACACTATTAAGATTCTGAATTGTTGTTGAGGACAATGAATCTCAAATTGAATCAAGCGCTCCACTAGCGAATCAAATTCTCTCACATGAATAGTAAGATTGTGATATATCTTATCACTCGATGAGGCAACACGAATAGCGAGATTGTGATACATCTTATCACTCGACGAGGCAAAGAATTAGCCGGATCAGACCTGTAATTTGAGGTCCCACAGTTCGTATTTTGGATTTCAGAACATATTTGACAATTGTTAAAAAAAATTCACCGTCAAATTTGACGTGTGTTATAATAAGTAAACTGTCAAAATGACTTCCAATTTTAAAGTTAAAAAATCAAAATCTCTAATACCTTAAGCACAAGGAAAAATAGCCTACGATAGAATATTATGAATATTATAATACCTCATTCAACTATACATACAAATTGTAGTACATTACATTAACTTTATGATGATGATGATGATGATGATGATGATGGTTAACGTCCACTGAGACCAAATTGGTCTATCGGACTTATAATTTTCTTAGTTTTTAATTATCTAGTTCCTCGTCTTTCTTGGCGAGATTGGTGTTGTAGCTTTCTTTTTTTCTCTACGGTCTTCCAACTTCCTTTATCTTGCATCTCCTTTATCTCCTCTGGTTCTTAGGACATTGGTGTCTTAGCTTCGCGATCTATTATGTTCGTTCTTTTGGAGATAGTCGGAGAAGAATTTTGGTCTAAGAGATCTGCTTTGCTGTTAAATGAAGATTTATTTTGTGCGGTATTCGAATCCTCATAACTGTTGATTTGTTGGGCGGGGCTTTCTCCTTTCTTGTCTTGAGAGTTGTTTCTTTCTTGCCCGATTTCTTGTGATTTAGAGTTTTCTCTAGAGTATTCTTCTTTGATGACAATGTAGTGTTCTTTTTGTGCTCCTTCCCACCATGTAGATCTGTGGTGGTTTTTTCTAGCAAAATTTTTCTCGGAGGCTTTTGCGCAATTTTTGGCTAGATGGCCTGTCTCAAAGAAGGATCGACATCTGAAGAGGACACTTTCATAATCGAGTTTCTGGTTCCACACATAGTCTTTACTTGTTAGGTTTATTTCAGCTGGGAATCCGGCGCTGAAGTCCATCTCCACACAGATGCATGTATAGGTGGTTTTGGCATATTCCTCTATTTCTGGGCACCTGCAGTAAAATTTCCCAATTGCATTTCCGATGGCTTTTAATGAGGAGAGATTCCAAAGATACAAGGGTAGGCTTTGCAATCTCACCCAAACTGGGGCTGAGGTTATGACTGTTGTAGAGGGATCGAATGATGGGTTCCATGGCTTCATGAATAGGCCTGAGTTTTCCCAAAACCAAGGGTCGCAATCTGGAATATATTGTCTTCTTTCAGGATTTTCAAAATCTACTATAAAGAGACCCCTAGCACAGGGGTAGATATTCAATAGATTGATGAGAATTTTAACACTGTATTTATGCCCCTATTTATTAGGATACCAAACCCCTATGAATGGAAGATGGTTGGTATACATCTGTAATTAGTAATATTTTTCCATTTTTGTTATCGGATTCTCATTCTGAACTTTTGGGGTTCACGAGCTTGTTTAGTTATCATCAACAAATATTGGGTTTCCATTAGACCTGGAATGTGCAGGGAAATAGTAAGTTCACAGTTCCATCCTTCTATGCATCCTTGCCTCCTTACGCAGGAATGGGCTGCTGAAGAAAGCTTATGATATATCGGTGGTTATGATGCTAAAGTGAGTCTTCTAATTTTCTCCTCAACAGGGAAGTTATAAGAATTCATCAATCCCATGTGTATTCGATGAGTATTTTCCCTAACTATTAGATTTCTATTCTACATAATTCTTTGGAATGTTTGACTTCACTTTTATTCGCTAGACTATTAATGTGTGTTTCCCTAGACTAAATGTTTGATTTCTCTCATTATTATTTCTCACTCTCTATTTACATAAAGTAATGAAAGCGTTTTAGGGATAACTGTGAAGCGATCTACTCTTGGAAAGTCTCTGCCATTATTTCGGATATAACATGAATAGGCAGTTAGATACATGTTTGATTATGGTTAGAGATATTTTTGATTATCGTTTCATAATTCCACATAAATGATTCATTGTTCTTTCACTTGGAGAGAAAATTTTGGGCATAACTATCTATGTCGACTGGTTAAAGAAAGGCATTAGCTTTTATTCTAGACTTGTAAAGCTTTAGGTTGATATGATTCATTGTTCTTTCATGTTGGACTGAAGAGAAAACTTTGGGCATAACTGTCTACTGTTGACTGGTTAAAGGTCAAAGGTATTAACTTTTATTTTGGACTTGTAAAGCTTTAGATTGATGATACTTCAGAACTGAAATAAATATTTGGCAATTGATAATTATGTAGTCATGGGATTAAGTTCCAACAGTTTTCAAAGAAGGCTTTCTTTACCCTAAAACTCAATAGACTTATATTGGAGTTTCAAAGAAATGGAAATTGATAACTCCTTTGTATCCATTTATTTAATTTCTCCAATTTGTGTGCGGGGGAATATTCAATGCACTCAACATTTGTGAAAACCAAGTATTTCTCTTAACTGAGCAGAGGTTGTAGTTTTTTGTTGGTAGAGGCAGGCCTAGAATTTGACGTCCCACAGGACATATTTTAGATTTCAGAATGTATTTGACAGTTGTTGAAAATTTTTCTCCGTAAGTAAACTGTCAAAATGACTTGCAATTTTAAAATTAAACTGTCAAAATTTCTAATACCTTAAGCACAAGTAAAGATAGCCTACAGTAGAATATTATGAATATTATAATACCTCATTCAACTATACGTACAAATTATAGTACATTACATTAACTTTATGTCAATAGATTGGTGAGAATTTTAACACTGTATTTATGCTCCTATATATTAGGATACCAAACCCCTATGAACAGTTGCCTCCTTGCATAGGGATGGGCTACTGAAGAAAGCTTATGAGCTCTAGGTGCTTGCGATGCTAAAGTGGGACTTCTAATTTTCTCCTCAACAGGGAAGTTATAAGAATTCATCAATCCCATGTGTGTTCGATGAGTATTTTCCCTAACTATTAGATTTCCATTCTGCATAATTCTTTGGAATGTTTGACTTCACTTTTATTCGCTAGACTATTAATGTGTATTTCCCTAGACTGAATGTTTGATTTCTCTCATTATTATTTCTCACTCTCTATTTACATAAAGTAATGAAAGCGTTTTAGGGATAACTATAAAGTGATCTACTCTTGGAAAGTCTCCGCCATTATTTCAGATATAACATGAATAGGTGGTTAGATACATGTTTGATTATCATTAGATATATTTTTTATTATCGTTTCACAATTCCGCATAAATGATTCTTTGTTCTTTCATTTGGAGAGAAAATTTTGGGCATAACTATCTATGTTGACTGGTTAAAGAAAGACATTAGCTTTTATTCTGGACTTGTAAAGCTTTAGGTTGATATGATTCATTGTTCTTTAACGTTTGAAATTTTGGGCATAATTGTCTACAGTTGACGTAGACTGGTTAAAAGTCAAAGGTATTAGCTTTTAATTTTGGACTTGTAAAGCTTTAGATTGATGATACTTCAGAACTGAAATAAACATTTGGCAATTGATAATTATGTAGTCATGGGGTTAAGTTCCAACAGTTTTCAAAAAAGGCTTTCCTTACCCCAAAACTCGAGGCTTTCCTTACCCTAAAACTAAAATAGACTTATATTGGAGTTTCAAAGCAATAAAAATTGATAAATCTTTTGTATCCATTTATTTAATTTCTCCAATGTGTGTGCAAGGCGAATATTCAATGCATTCAACATTTGTGAAAACGAGGTATTTCTCTTAACTGAGCAGAAGTTGTAGTTTTTTGTTGGTAGAGGTTGCAGTTTTTAGTTGGCATCCTGCACTCTATAAAAAAGTTTGGAAAGTGGTTATCTAATTAAAGAGTAGGGAAGTTGACATTTCTAAATTTACTTAGTAGGGAAGTTGACATTTCTAAATTTACTTGGAACGTAAAATAAAAAGCAGGGAACATGTAAAAACGTCATAAAATTTAATTTTTGTTTGACCAGCAAAAAAATTTGAAATTCCAAGCCTGAGCCGGACGACAACTACGCCTACGAGCATTTACCATGCCAGCAATTCACGTTGGAAAATCTCTCAATTATTAATTAGCATAGCAAGCGTTGAGAAGTTGGTTAGCCTGCTTCAACGAATGCTTCATAGACTGGGTCGTCTACTTAATCCACATAAAAAGAATTAGCGGGACAACATGCCAGCAATTCACGGTGGAAAATCTCTCGACTATTAATTAGCAAGCGTTGAGAAATTGGTTAGCCTGCTTCAACGATTGGGTCGTCTACTTAATCCACATAAGCTGGGACTAGGTCTTTTACTGGATCAATGGACTTATAGAAAACTCATATGTGAATTCCATGCTATAGATATATCTTTGATGGATTATTGCTTCACCCACAGGAAGTTGGTAGATAGTCATGGAATGTGTGAGGAATGTGCATTTTTAATGCGTAATGTCTCAGGTTTCGCAGAAGGCAATATCAACCAATCCAACTGGTTCACATGCATGTGAATGACGACATACTTGTCAAAGGGGAGATGCAGAGAGATTGCTGATAAATGGGCACATAGATGATTTCAGCATAGAGGAAATAGAGTCTGAGGAGAAGGCACACAACCGTTGGGTGAGTAAGGACTTGGGCTCTGGCACACTGATATATTTTATAATGTAAACTATTTTTTTAAGACTATACCATCAAACTATTGGATTCAAGTGTTCCAATACGATCCTTCATATCACTTCTTCTCTATGTTTTGCTTGAACTCCACCTACAACCTCTATTACACAAAACTTACTCTAGTTCACACACAGATTATAACTAAATTACTCCATACAAACACAAACTCATAATTGAGTTGTTTGTATTAATAAACAGGTATTTACACAGTAACTCTGTCCTTGGCCTGATCTTCTGTATCAGTGGCCTCTATTTTCCTAACTGCCCATAAGCTTACAATCAAACCTCTAACTAGCTAACCAGCTAATTATCTAACTTGACTAACTTTTTCTCTGCCTTTTTGGCTTACATTTATACAAAAGAATTCTATAACCAATTCCTAGTTAGATCCATAAAATTCTCAACAAAATCCTAAAATCTCATCTTTATCCCTAAGGATCCTCTTTAATCCACGAATCATGAAACCAATTCCTAATCTAAGATTTACAGTTGATTCTCAAACCTTTCAACTATACTAATCTCTCATGTTCTCCAACATTCGAGAACATTTACAAATATGCCTCACAATACTTAATTAATTCCTATTCTCATTAAAATCACTCAAAAGCCTAAGTAATTACATTAATTTTAACACTTAGGAAACCAACTTCCTTAAAACACAAGACCCCCCTATGTCTACTAAAATACAATGATTCTTTTGAGCTGAATGCTCCTGCATCAGACTCCCAAAGTAGAAAACATTCATGATCTCCTGATCATGTGTCTTCATATGTCAATAGAAAACCTCTAGGGTCCCAAACTTTAGTTTGTAGTTGTCTCAATGCTCAACACCTTTGTTGTTGCTATATGTCTGTTGTCTTTTGTTTCATCTTTCTCTCCTTGTCAATCAGGTTCAAGTTCTGGTTGATCATCCTTCCTACTGTCATTTCCCTCATCCTGGATTGTTTCATCATCAATTGCCATAATTCTTCAATCACCATCTCCAGCACATCCTTGGGCAGGTCCATACTCTGCCACTTATTGTTACCTCTTTCTCTTTATTTCAGGTTGTTGTTATTGTTCACTAACTCTTCAAACTATTGTTCTTCTCTTTGAAGTTGTCGAATTCTTACTGTCGCCCTTTCATCCTTACCCTCTTTCTTGATTATCTCTTTCTGCATTGAATCCTGACTTTCCAGCAATTGAACATCTTTTCTCCATGGATTAAATTCTTCCACAGAATCCTCTTCTACCATCTTTACTTGGCTACTCATCTGTGCCAAATTTCATCCAGCTTCTACAACTAAACCTGCACTCACAAAACAATTATCAATATAAAAAACATAAGGCCTCAGTGCCTCTTCTTCCTTTGGAAACACTTCAGTATGCTGCTCTAATTTCTCCTCCACTATCAGCACATTAGTATGTTGATTCAACCTCTTTAAACAATTCTCTAATGTACTCTTAAGAGTATCAGTTAGTCTCCCCTCCACATCATCTACTCTAATGATGTCTTTCTGCTCTTGTCCATTATACTGAACTCCTTCCTCTGCAATCACACTGTCATACTCTAAATTTCCCAGTAAATACTCCAGTAATTCAATTTCTTTGTGACACTTTATAAGTACTTCATCATTACTTATGATTCTTGCATTTATACACATTATTAGTTTGAAAATTACAAGGTTCAACAGTCTCAACTATTGCTTCACATAACAGTTCTTCAGACTGAATTTCATCTCCTTTCACAAGAAATTTTTCCTGTGTTGTCACAGCTTCAAACATCAATGTATTACTAAATTATTTCTGCTGCAATAATTTACCGCTTTTCTCATTCAAAAGACATTCTCCATCATTCTTTACTTCAGAGTTTTTATCTTCTGAAAGATACTCTTCCATAATTTTGACAACTTCAAAAGATTTCTCATCCTCTGCAAAACATGTAATCACATCAAGATTATTAGATTCAACAATATAAGGTTTTAAATTCTCCTGTTGGTATGCATTTGTCCAACAATTTAGAAAATCATCAATAATTCCTTCTTCTTCACACAAAACTTCACCCTGCTATGCTTCACAAATGGAAACTTCCATTTCCAACTCAGCTTCTCTGAGTTTTTCCATTAGCCACTTTACTTGTTTCTGTTGTAGCCTTCTTCGTAACTTAGACCACTTCACTAGCTTCTTCTTTAATACCCAACCTAGTCTTTGGTTTTCCTCAAGTATCATCGTTAATACATTGATTTGTTCTTTCATCTCAGCAATCTCTTTGTTAATTTCCTCTTGACTCATTCTCTTGCCATTTTCCTTGGCATCCTCCTTCTTCACCTTTCTTCTGCTATGGTTTTCCTCAAAACCTCTACTATGACTATCAGTAGTCATTTTCTCCTTCTCTATATTCATGAGCTCCTTACTCACTTACTATGAGCTGCATTAAAACCTCTGCAATAGCAAGTCCTCCCTGTTGCCACTTACCTCACCAAGCTTTCCTTTGTACTTGGTCTTTTGGCAAGCACTTAGTTCTCTATCTCTGGAACCTCTTTTGAGCACTTCTCTCTACTCCTTCTAGGCTTAAACTCATTTTCACCTTTTAAGAACACAACTGTCCTCTTGTATTTCAATTGCTAATGAAATGCTAGGTTCTGACCACCTCTTCTTTCACTTAGAAACTCTCACCAGCTTCCTTCATCTCTTAGCAATTCTACCCACACCCTCTGTGGATTTGCCTTTTTGAGATGCAACAATACCTCTGCGGTAACAAGTCTCCTTCTTGCTACATATGCCTCACTAAGCTTCTCTCCTCTGAGCTTAATCTCTTAGCATTTCTCTGGTTCTTTCCTCAAGAACCAATTGAGCACTCCTTTCTCTAGGTTGTTGCAATCTTCTCACCTTATATTTCTACCTTCAAGATCTCTGCATGATCTTGTTCTGCCAGTCTCTTGCACTTTGAATGGATTGTTCTCTGTTTCTTGCATCTGTAAATTCTGCTACACATTATCTCTGTGTGCCTATTGCTTGTCATATTAAAATATGATCTCTTCTTACCTGTTTTTATCACCATTCACCTATATACACACCTTAAAACATAACTCTATTCTAAATTTTCTCAAAGAAATTTTCACACAGAAGTTCTTTGTGTTGCTCTGATACCAAATGTTTCAACCACAATTCTTCTCTGATACCAAATGATGCCAGCCTAAGCTGAAAATACCCACATTATGCAAATAAAATTGCATTTCACTGGTACCAGGCCTTAATCACCTGATCCATGGTGAAAACCTTCACAAATAAAGGTTTTAGGCTTCTTAATTAAGTCTCATGTGGAAACATTATATTTGACTACACAGAATTTGACCCCTTAATTAACCCTTGAGTGAAACTTTACCCAACAGTTCATAAACTTTGGTTAATTCTTATACCTTAGTACTTAACCCTCTGGTTGATTTCACTATCCGCTTGTCTTAATCATACCATGGTTAGACTTTGGTTAAACCTGAATTAACCCAAAATAAATATAATATAATAGAAATATTACATAACTACACCTAACCTTACCTTTTCACCTTTCCTCAGCCTTTGCACATTTATTGATTCTCTCTCATCGCGTTCAACCTCCACCATTGATTTCACTCCATGAAATCAATGGTTGTCACATCGTATCACAACTTTGATCCATTCACCCGCCGGAACTCAAATGAAGTTAACCCGCATTGATAACATATTGGGTTCACTCTCTCCCAAGCCTTATTGGTTTCAATCTCCGTCGTTGATCTTACCTTTCAATCCGAGAATTGTTGGATTATTCGATCAACAGAACTAATTGGCGATCCTCCACTGTTGATCAAGGAACATTTGATCCAACGATTAACAACAATATCGGATGGGAATCTTGCGTGGCATTTACCCGCCCAATAAAGTGGTTTTCCCTCTGCACCCGAGTGCTACGTTTCGGTCGATAAATGGAATCGGGTGACCACCCTGAATTACCATTTACCACTTTTTCTCCACCTAATAAACAGCTTTGCCGATAAAACTGCTTTTCTTCCTTGACTAACGCATGAGCTTATTGGTGCGCAAAGACTGTATATCTTCATCCATCAGATGGCTCCTCCGAATTCCTCTTCCGCTAACACTTAAGTTTAATCTTTGCCGTTCATTTCTTTTACTTTATGTTGCATGACTTAATCTTGATCACCCATCACCTTCAACCTCATTCTTTGATCTCCTAGATCCAATGGCCCCTATATATCGTCACCTCATTTCTTCCTCCTTCCTCTACTTCATTTTTATGCCATTTTTTAGTGTTTCTGTGGTTTCGGGTTTATTCAAGGTTTCAATATTTAATTTCCCTGCAACACAACTCCCTCTTGATTTAACTCTGCATGCTCTTAACACAGTCACTCCTGAATCTCGATTGTGATCCTTCAAATGGATTCAAGCATTCCAATACAATCCTTCATATCACTTCTTCTCTCTGTTTTGCTCGAGCTCCACCTGCAACCTTTGTTATGCAGAACTTACTCTAGTTCACACACAGATTATAACTAAATTACTCCATACAAACACATAAACTCAGAATCGAGTTGTTTGTATTAATAAACAGGTATTTACACATGAACTCTCTCCTTGGCCTAATCTTTTGTATCAGTGGCCTTTGTTTTCCTAAATGGCCATAGGCTTACAATCAACCTCTAACTCACAACTTCTAACTAGCTAACCAGCTAACTATCTAACTTAACTAACTTTTTCTCTGCCTTTTTGGCTTCATTTATACAAAAAGATTCTATAACCAATTCCTGGTTTAGATCCATAAACTTCTCAACAAAATCCTAAAATCTCATCTTTATCCCTAAGGATCCTCTTTAATCCACAAATCATGAAAGCAACTCCTAATCTAAGATTTGCAACTGATTCTCAAATCTTTCAACTATCCTAAATCTCTCATGTTCTCCAACATTCGAGAACATTTACAAATATGCCTCAAAATACTTAATTAATTCCTATTCTCATTAAAATCACTCAAAAGCCTAAGTAATTACATTAATTTTAACACTTATGAAACCAACTTCCTTAAAACACAAGACCCCCCTATGTCTACTAAAATACAATGATTCTTCTGAGTTGAATGCTCCTGCATCATTAGGCGGTTGGGTGAAATGGTTGTTGTCTTTTCCACCTAGAATTAAATCCTCTAACCAACCTAGATCCATCTTAACTCCACATCTACCAAGTGCCCAAAGAGATCAAATCTCTTTTTGCTTTAAAAGATGTTTGCACACACACACACACATACATATTCTTGTCAATTGGAGTTATTTTAGGTGGTTGTGTGAAATGGTTGTTGTCTTTTCCACCTAGAATTAAATCCCCTAACCAACCTAGATCTTTCATAACTTCCAAATCTACCATCTTTTCCACCTAGAATTAAATCCCCTAACCAACCTAGATCCATCTTAACTCCCAGATCTACCAAGCACCCAGAGAGATCAAGTCTCTTTTCTCTTTAAAAGAGGTAATCCCGTAACCAACCTAGATCCTTCTTAACTCCCAGATCTACCATCTTTTCTACCTAGAATTAAATTCCCTAACCAACCTAGATCTGTCTTAACTCCCAGATCTACCAAGCACCCAGAGAGATCAAATCTCTTTTCACTTTAAAAGTGGTTTGCACCTCAAGAGATTTGATCCCTCTAAGTGCTTGGTAGATCCCAAGTTAAGATGGATCTAAGCTGTTAGAATATGTGTGTGTTCTTTGGGCACATGGTATTGATAATCCATGGAATTGACTCATAATATTAATCCATGATATTCTAGGAAAGCTTATTTACATCTATTTCTCTGGTTTTTTAACTTCAATTTTATTTAAATTATTAATTTGATTTATTTATTTTAAATAATAATTAATATTAGAAGAGATTAGTTAAGCATATATAAATATACCTAAGAAAACATGTAATAAAATTATTAACTATATTAACTATATAGATTCATTTCCATTTTACCATGGAGATGTTTAACTTGTAAATACTAGGCTTTAAAATATCCTGACTTATCAATACCATATGCCCAAAAAACCATAATTCATTTTAGCATGTATATATATAGCAAAAGCAAAGAGGGCATAATTGTTATATATATCTTATTATTATTGTATTTGTTTTTTATCACATGGTTTATAACAATAAGTTTGTTTTTTATTTCATATTAATTCGTTAAAGTGAGCCAGATAATAGGCATCCAAAGTAGCCCCAAGGGTTAGCTCAATCGGTCAAGTCGGGGCCTCACCAGATGGGAGGTCACAGGGTCAATTCCCGAAAGCTCTTGGGGTCAAGTCTTGCAGTAAGCCAAGGGGCGTCAGTTAGTTTTTTCAAGTGCACGTAGTGCCACCCCTGTCCGTGAACCACCAATAAAAATACATAAATAAATAAATAGGCATCCAACTCTTCATCTTCTCTTCATCTTCTGATTCAAAAATAATAAAAATTAACTAAATTATAATTTTATTTTAAATACTAATAATAATTATTAATTATAACAAAAATTGATATAAAAATGTATACATTTAAAGAAATGTGTAACAACATTGTTAACCATAAATATTCACCCCCTTTTTTATCATAGATATTCTTAGTTTGTAAAAAGGCTTTGTTACAATATCATTACATTTCAGTACCACATGCCCATAAAACTATTAATCAAAATATTTTATACACAATCTATTTTAATTTAATTTTATAACATCTTTTTAACTAAAAGGAAAAAGAGAATAACTAAATTTGAGACAAATATCAACTCCATCCCATCTACCACTAAAAATATTTTGTGGATATTCCCTAGAGGCTAAATCCCTACCATCCACCTATTATTTATTGATAGTTAAACTAAAATTTGAAAGCCCTATTCCAAAACAAAGAGGTGGTGTAACTACATATTTTGCACAACACTTTTGTTTTACACTAACTAGTATAGATTCATCTTAACCATGGATCTACAAAGATCCTAGAGGGACCAAATCAGTTGAGGTGAAAATAGATCATGGTTAGAATGAATGACTCTCTCTCTCT
>APFE030200082.1:0-15021 GCA_000404065.3 Pinus taeda
ATTAATGGCTAAGGTATGCAAGAATGGTTCATGACCGGGATTGGTGTTGAAGAGGTGTATGTTTTGTAATGTGATTGGTGGGTCCTTTTCCTCAAAGCCAAAAGCATTCTTAATCTGCCATCTCTGGGATGGGTGCTTAGATAACTCCTTTATAGGAACTTGCGCAGTCATCTTCCCTATGGCTGCACCCACATCGATATCTAGTTCAACCCCTTTGTCTTTAGTCTTTTTCTTGGGTTCCCCTTTTGGTGAATCCTTCTTGGTGTTGCCTTTCTTGGGAGGATCCTTCTTGGCGGGTTCTTTAGGAGGAGGCTGCATAGGTAAAGATTCCTTCTTTTTAGGTTCTCCGGAGGTTGTTGAGGGGTTCTTCTCATTATTTTTTGAGTATTGGACCCCTTTGAATCTTCCATCATCATCAATAATGAGGATATGCTCATCCTTTTCATCCTTAAGTGTTACTTCACTAATCAGAGGATGAGTGTATGTATCAACGAACATGATGTTGAAGGCTCAGTTTTCAACTATATTCACTTGTTCACCACCCTCATCTTCACTTTCTTCATTATCACTTTGCTCGTCTTCGGAAGATGATTCATCTTGTTCCACAACATTGGTTGGGGCTAAAGCGTTAGGAACTTGGGTTGGACCTTGCTTGCCTTGATCATTAGCTTTATTTACAAAAGGCTTGTTCTTGGGAATAAAAGTTGACTTTTGGTCCTTTTCAAGAGCGGTGAACTTATTCATATATAATCTATCCTTAGAGTTCATGTCCTTGGATAATTTATCAAGTTTCTTAAGGGCCATGACTAGGGCTTCCTCAACCTAATCGTTGGACTTATCCTTCTTAGCTTCCACCTTAGTCCTAAGATGCTCAAACATCTCCATTTTGGAAATATTTAGGTTTTCTCCACTTCCATGACAATTTTGTTGGCCTCAACAAGAATCTTAGGCTTTTTATCCTTTAGTTGATATGTCAGGTGTCCTCCAACAACCTTGGTGAATTTGTCAAATATTATGGCATCGGGAGGTCTAAGGTGATTAGGAATGTCGCTAACAATCTCATCAAACTTTTGGATAAACTCCCTAATGTCTTCCCTTCCTTTGATTATGTGGTAAAATTTCTCAATGTTGAAGGTCCCTTCAACATCAGATGACCATATTTTCACAAAGGCATCTTCAAATTTGTCAAAGTCATCTACGCTACTAGGAGGGAGACTAAGTTACCATTCCCTCACTTGTCCCTCGAAGGATAAAGAAAAAAGCATAATAATCACATTGTCATCGTCAATTCCCTTTGCAGAAAGGACCCAAAAGATATCATCCACATGGTCACGAGAACTTTTATCGACATCCCCTTTGAACTTGGGTAACCATTCATGGCACCTATCAAGTAAAGCATCAGGGTTGTCACTCAACTTCAAAGGTTTAAAAATTCTAGCAAGTAGCCTTTTACTTCTTGAGATCTTAGGTTGGTTTTGATTTTAGTTGGCATTGGTACTGGAATCCATATCGGGAGTTGAATTGCCAACCTCTTCAAACTCAGGGAGAAATTTTGTTCTTACAGATGATGGAGTTCTTTCCCTTCGTTTTGCAACAACCCTAGTTATAGGAGGAATGGTGTCTTCTTCATGCAAACTAGTGGTTTTGACAATGAATGGAGTCCAGAGGAATACTTATAATGTCATTAATGAAGCAATTCCTCAATGATTCACAGGGGAGGAAGACCTGCTTCCTCCCTGGCAACGACGCCAAAAATGTTGCCACACAATCTAGAAGGGGTCCTAGGAGGGGTACCTAAGGGACAACTACAAGACCAAATCACAACAATGTGACAAAGACCCACTGTCACCTCAGTCAATGTCCCTTTCTCTTTACGGACTTTCACCAATGGGAGGAGTCCTGGTATGAAGGAAATCACCAAAATAATAGGATCAATGGCTAAGTATGGTGTGATTTCCAAAGCCCATTCAAAGGAGAGGCTCATATAATGGCTTTCTTGCTTCAAAATCAAGATAAGGGCTATCCAGGAAAGGCTTAATGGGGAGGGGGCTTAGACCTTGGAGAAAGGGATACTCAAAACTAGGGGTATACCTAGATCAAGGCTTCCTAAAGGAATAAAGGACCTCTCTTAGGGTGAAAGGAAAAGATTTTAGAGTGATCAACTAGGGTAAGGGCCCAGTGCCTTGACAATTGGGAAAAATGGAGTCAAGATTGGCCTTGATGAAGGAACTTCGCTCTACCAAGGAGTCCAATGCAACTTTCGATAACTCTAATGAAAAAAATACCCAACAACAAAGGAATTTATACTTCGTGTGGAAAGAAATGATGGATTTTTAAGGATGGAACAAACATGACCAACCTCTAGGAACATTCATTCACAATACCTAACATCTAATGCATGCAATACTTCAAAATCCTAATGTTTTCATGAATTCACATTCCAATTAGGGCACATTAAGTTTTGACAAGACATTCCATACATTAATCATGTCACAAAAGCAAAGAAATATCATCAAAATAGAACTTACAAGGTATAACGAATATATCCATCCCTCATTTTTCAATTTCAAAGCTCCAAGACAAGAATAGTGAAAATCCAAACATCAAAATGCATTAACAAAATCCAATTTCGTCCATCAATTGCATGTCCGAATTCTTTTTACAAGAGAAATCCTAATTCAAATGATGATGAGTTACAAATGAGGCTCATCAATCATTTATATGACCCTTTAGGGATTCGATTTAGCCTAATTAGTCTAATAAGCCCCTAAAAACAACTTTAATGTGTAAAATAACAATCCAATTGGTGACAAGCTCACCAAATAGCTCAAAAGTACTCAACAAGCCTTCCTAATGAGGCCGAACTGATATAATAATGGCGCAAAAGGGTCATTGAAAGGCCTAGATAAGTCCTCCATGTGCCAAGATGAAGAGGAGGGCTCTCATAATGACGACCAAGGAGTTGGCCCCTTGTTTTCCAAGCAAAACATCTATGGTGCTCCCAAGTAGCTATGGGGTATTATGAATGGTCTCATCGGTCTCCAACTAGATTGAACATGTCTATGTTCCATCAATAAGGGATAGAATGATGATACAAACCCTCCCATGTCTCCTCGGGCGAGCCTAAACTCCATCTGGGCTTTGGATCAACTGCCAAGTGTCTAGTGCAAGTATGTAGCCAGCTGGTCAATGTGGTCCAAGTGCATCATCATTTTCGTATGATTGGGGCATGAACAAGAAATAGGTGGTGCTAAAGAATCCCATGGCGTGGCAATCAATGTTGTATTGTAGTGGAAGCCCATGGGTCTCAACGCTCACCCAACAAGTGCCATCATGACCACCTAGAGGGCCTGGATCCCGTATAGGGAGGCCAAACCCAAGATGAATACCCACTTGCAATCATGTATAAGATCCAATGTGTCTCCTTGCCTTCCAGTACAACAATTCTTTAGTGCAATCGAGTAAATGAGCTTGCGAATTAGGGTCTCAGGTGGACACCTCATAGTGGTATGCCCTACCAGGGGGACTTTAGAATGTATAGGTGTTCCCAAGATCAACATGGAGGTTAATAAATGAACCTATTAGGTGGTTTCAACCAATGTTATCAGAACTGAACCAGTTATCGCACAGAAAAACCTTGTGCACTAGGAACCAGTAAAAAACTGGAAAAAAAAAACAGTTTACCAAAAACACAAAAGGCATTCATATTTTAAAGAAAAACATATATATTCATGTGCATCCATATGAATCAAAACCATTATACACAAATATGAAAAAGTTCTCATTTATATATCAAGTAATAGTGCATATAACCAAAATAGCACTTAGTGAAAAACATCATTGAAGCAAAAAACATCAAGCAATAGGCTCTAAAAGGCCTTTATAGTCCAACATAACATGATAGTATGATACTACAGTCTACAATGCTACAGCTACAGTCTACAAATGCTAATTGTCAATGTCATCATCAAAATCATCATCCTGATCATCCTCCTCATCCTCATTTGAAGAATGAGTACCATCCAAGTCTGCAATCATTGCCTATGTTGGGATCTTTATCATGATTCATCAATATAACCCTCTAAGCATTAAAATAAGATGGAAAAAGCATGGCATGTCAATTCAAGATTTTGTTTTAGTGATGGATACAATTTTAGTAGAGTCATGATAGAGGATTTCGACAACCATTGCCACTAACATCAAAGTACATGAGGGATTTGTGCTCTTTATTAAATACTAGTTCCTTACCCTCGTACATGACAAAATCCAATGGAAATGTTGCAATCCCCACAATCCTAATATCATGAAAAATTGTTAAGTCTGTTGGGTTTTGAGTGAAATCTAAAATTCTACTTTTTGCGTATGAAATCCAATGAGGTTGGAACCACTCTCAAACATCACGAGTCATTTCATGGTAATGTTAAAAATTTAAGTAAAAGGATGGAATGAAAATTTAAGGAGAATTTCACTTTTACTTTAAGAATTTTACATTACCATGAAATGCATTACAATAATAGGACCATAGGCTTCAATATTAGGTTGGCCTAGGGGAGAATTAGAAGTGGGCCAACCAATTGAAAAAATAAAAAAATAGAAAAAAGGCATTTTTTTGACGCTGACTTGGGAAGGGACAAACAAAACAAAACTGGTTTTGAATTGGCTGGTTCCCAGCCTGACCAATTCTAGTTCGGATCGGTTTTGGGCCAAAAATGGTCGAACCAACCGGCTCCACGGTTCCAGTCCGATTACAATAACATTGGTTTCAACTTCTAAGTGAGTAACATGTTGATGGCACATCTATCAAATGGCGAGTGCCATATGAAATGATGGTGGAATGGAGAGGGGTAACAGGGAAGACTCCAAGCCACATGCCATGGTACAAGGGTAGCTATAATGAGGGAGGCCCACACATGGGTGTATAGATGCAAGAGGATGAAATTGTGGTACATGAGTTACCTTAGTCTTTGTTTTTCCAGTGTTCGTCATATGTCTTTTTCCTTTTCTTGATTTATCTTTCTTTAAATTGCTAAGGGCTTTAGGGGATGAGAGGATGATGCATACGATAAAGCAGTGAATACTCCCTTAAGGTTGGGCAGTTCATCGCCCACCGGGGGTTGGGACCGTTATGGATTCCTTAATGATGTAAGGGGCATACATAGGGGCCCAAGTAACCAGGGTGATGGCCATAATGATAAGGGTAGAGCTCGTGTTTGGCTTTTGCCCACGTGCTAAATTTTTGTGTCCCGACCATATTTTGCATTTTATGGTACAGTTCCTATTGTAAGTGGCCAAATTATGATTTTAACTTGATTTATAGTTGCATAAACCTCAAAGGCATCGTTCCAGGCCCAAACCAAAGTGTGGACAAGGGGAAGGGGAGGCTAACTCCTTATGTACCCAATGGACAAATGTGGACTTAGATGGGTAAAGTGTGAAAAGGGGTGATAATGAGTGGAGGGAAGTGATGTATATGGTGTTGGAGAGTAGGACCACGCAACCAAAATCTGGGTTCCCCATGTAGTCCCACTGTTAAATCTAATAGCCAATAGAGGAGATCCCATGGGACTAGGATACAAGACTAACCACCAAGTTGGAACGAGGGAATAGGATTACACTCCAAGCCCATTTTTTCTGCTGAATCCACTCGGTAATCCATGTCCAATTGTGTTCATGATAAGCAAGCAAAAATACCCAATTACATAATTGAAAGTCGTACCTTCGAGGTTGGAAGGCCCACCTTCAAACATACAATCATAATAGATGGGCGGGGGCTCATAACAGTAAGATCAAGTGGTGGAGAATGGGTGGCACATTGAGCTATTTGGTGGCTGCTAGCTGAGGAGAAATGTAGGAGAAAAAATTCTCCTATAGTGGTCACCCATTGGTGGTGTGTAACAGGCCCCATAAGTGCCCCCATAACATTAAGGAATCCATCTATGTCCCAACCCCCGATGGGCAATAAACTACCCCACGTTAAGTGGATAATAACTGATTACATCATACACATCATGCTCTCATTTCCCTAGAGCCCCAAGCAGTGATACAAAAAAAAAAAATCAAGAAAAGGCAAAAGGCTAATGAAGAAGGGCAGAAAAACAAAGGTCAGGGTGACTCATATATCCACGATTGCTCCCTCCAACATCTGTGCACCCAAATATGTGGATATCCCTCATCATTACCATCCTTGAACCCATGGAATTTGGCTTTGAGACCCTCATGTCCCCATCCATTCTGTTGAAGGAAATGTAACTAGGTTTGATCTTCATAAATGTACTTTTGATATTTGTACTTATTCAAGAAAAGAAATATTATTTTTATAAGATATGTCAATGAGTTTATTGCTCATTGAAATATGTCTAGCACATGTTAAGTGCATTAGGCGAGTCAAGGAGTGAAAAGAAAATGTTGAAGACCCTTAGAGGGCATATTACACTATGTATAATATTGTATAAGGTCAAAGGAATACCTTCAAGACAAGTGCAAGTCCTCTCCATGTAGCAACGTCCTCTAAAAGGAAGCTAAACAATGAAAATGATGAAGAAATAGACAAGTCGGCCTATAGCCATGATGTCGGCCTCAAGTCGGCCTAAAGGAGGGACAATCGTCTATATATAGAGGCTGTCAACTCCCTCACAACATCAACCAAGCATCTCTGAAATCAGCGAAGTATAGAAGCCGAGAAAAGTGAGGAAAGGACAAGTCTAAGGGTCTCCATGTGAAGCGAAGAAGGAAGGAAGAAGAAGCGAAGTGAAGGGACTGTTTCTAGGGCAAAATACAGTCGCACGTGTGAGGTAGAAGAGGACAGTTTGCGGGTATAACAGCAGTGACAAAACAGTTCAAGAATCATTATTGTTTGGGCTAGAAATTAGGACTATAAGGCCTCCCAAGTCAAGCGAAGAAGTCTATTCCTCTAGCGAAGGTGAAAGGACCCTAATTCTCTAGGGTATGTATGACATGTGGGAAAAATTAGGGCAACGATAATATGAATGAGGACCTTGGTTATTAGTCAAGGAGGGCTCAAGACTACCTCACTAGTCTGTTAGGACAAAGAGAAGCGATCTTGCAGCTTTTATACTTCGATGTGCAAAAGGTGATGGCTTATTAAGCTGAATTCATTGATAGAATTATCCGCAGGAGATTTCATTCATATTACACGGCCCATACATTGAGAGATGCTATATAGAGACAAAATTCCACAATTTAAGTAGTAAATGCATGCAACAATTAGCCCTAAAAATAGCGAAAATCCCAATACAATGTATATAACAATGTAAAACAAGAATATCATTAAAAAATGTGCTTACATGTAATATAACATATCCAACCATCCACAATTTGGCAATAGAGAAGCTCCAAGATAAGATTAACGAAATCCACACATCAAAATTCATCCATAAAGCTCCAGTTCATCCTCCAAGAAAAAGTGCGAAATTCTCAAGAGAGAGAATATATCCAATCCAAAGTGATGATGAACATATGAACTCATCTCACTTGTATTTATACACTAATGAGGAGTTCGAATTAGCCTACTTAGCCTACATAAGCCCCGAAAATAAAATAATGTGCTAATAATCTAACTTTTAGTGACAAGCCCACCAAACTAGCTCACAAATGAAAGAGTAAGCCTCTTAAGAGGTCAGATGATGAATAATACATGTATAGGGCCCTCCAAGAGGCCTAATGAGGTCCATGGGTTTCATAATGAAGAGTAGGACCCTCAAAAGTGATGGACAAGGGGTTGACCCCTTGTTCTCCAAATAGTAAACCCATGGTACTCCCCAATGGGTGTGGGGGCACAATAATAACCTCATGGATCTCCAAATGAATCATAGATGTGTATATATTATCTGCAAGGGCTCTGATGATGGTGTATGGGATGCCACACCATCCTACAAGTCCTGGGTCAGCTATGAAGTGCATGGTACATTTGTGGGGCCAGCTAAGCAAAGGTGACCCAAGTGCATCTTCTTTATCCAATAAGAGTATCTCGATCATCTCTGACCATCCTCGGAGAACCATGGAGTGTTGTCTACTGCTATGGAGGCCAATGGCTCTTGATACACACCCTACATGTGCCAATATGGCCCTATGGAGGATTAGGACCCCGTATAGGGAGACCAAACCCAAGATCGAGACAATCTGCAATCCTGCATAAGAGACTGAACCCAAGATCGAGACCATCTGCAATCCTGCATATGAGTCCCCTAGTACAATAATTCATTAGAGAAATCGAGGGACTAATCTTACCAACCATTGACCACAGGTGGGGACTTCATAATGGCCTGCCCTTCCATAATGGGCTTCGGGATGTGAAAATATCTCCTAAACTCCAAATGGGGTTAACCAAGTATCCTATTAGGTGGTTTCTACTTCTAAAAGGGATAATATGTTCAAGTTACATCCTTCAAAAGGTGGTGGCATGTGACAGATAAGTGAATGAAGTAGGGGATGAGAAGGGGCAGCCTTGGGCCACATGTTGGGGTACAAGGGTAGCTAATAAAATGGGAGCCCACACTTGGCGTTTATAATGTATAGGAGGGATCAATTGTGGTACATGAGGTGCCTCGGCCTTGATTTTTCCACCCTTATTTATATTCCTTTTGCCTTTTATGATTTTCTTTGATTAACTGCTCGGGGTTCAAGGAGTAAGAGCATGATGCATAAGATATAGTAGTGAATACCCCCTTTTAAGGTAGGGCGGTTCATTGCCCACGAGGGGTTGGGACAATCATGGGTTCCATCATGGGTTCCTATATGATGAAGGAGGCTCATAGAACCTGTAGGAACCAAGGTGATGGCCATGATGATAGGGTAGAGCTCATGTATTGGCTTTTTGTTAAAATTGGCAACTAGGGCCAAACTCCATGTGGGTCACCTTATTTGGGACAGCTGATATTTTTCTTGGATTCCTCTCTCCGAGAGGTGTAGGATTGATCTAAGGATCATCCGATTTTGATATGTGTTTATGGAGATATGAATTTATTTATATTCTTGACAATTTGTCATGGTCAGCGAGCAAACAAATTAGTTATTTTCCACCCCCAACTTATCCTCAACATTTCTATAAAGGGAGGAGACCTCATGGATTCATTTCATCATCTCATCTCATCTTTCTCTCTCTTGTTTGGGTACACATTACTGAAGTTGTCTCTCTCACACGTGTGGAAGGCGAATTCTGATTTCTGTTAGGGAAGCGTTGACTAAAGGTGGACCGAAGTTGCAGAAGGGTTTTGACTGCATTTTTGGACAAGGTCTTCTCTCCTTGACTGTGGATTGGGTTAGGCTACCTCTCCTAGGCAGGTTGTAGTTCTGGGCAGCCATATGGACCCCTCCTTGACCCTGCGTTGACCAGTGTTGAATATGCTAGGGCTCGCTGTAGGGCTGATTGCAGTTGACTGAAGTTTTACAGTGATTTTTGGACAGTTTTGGGGTTGCTTCTCCTTGTTGTTGAAGGCCGAGTTGTTTGGGTTGATGATCGGGTTGATTAGAGGTCAAATGTGACCTATTTGACCAACCTTGACTTTGTTGGTTAGGGTTTGCTGTAGCTGTCATAAAATATCAGTTTTGTATATTTGTACTATCTCTCTCTCTCTGTTGAACTATTGAAGATTATAAGAAGAATTGATCAAGGGTTTCCCCACATTGGGGTTTGTCCCTGGCTGGTGCCACATCTTGTGTCCTCTTGTCTTGGCTTGTCTTCTACTATTTATGTTTATGTTCTATCTGCATTTTACTATCATGCTGATGCGATTGCTAATCTAGAAATTGATATTGGGCTTATAAGAAATTTGAAGTAAATTGCTCTTAAGCATAGAACATACCAAAATTTACATGGTATCAGAGCTGAGGTGAAGACAAATCCCAAGCAAGAGTGAAAGAGCAATCACCTAAGACAGTTGGAAAGGACAAAAGGCTCAATGGGTTCCTTATCCCACTTCCCGGCTAAAGAGAAGCTTCGTGAAAAATCTAACTGTCACGGATGGAAGATGTCTCTTTATCTAACATTAGAAGAACAGGAAGTGTTGGACTATGTAAAGGGTAAAATCCCCGAGCCTCCATGAAATGCACTGGCTGCTACAAAGAACAAGTACACTAGGGGGGAAGTGAAAGCAAAGAAGATTATCAGAGATTCAATTGACAAGCATCTGGTGGCCTACATGTTCGATTTGAACACCTGCAAGAGGAATGACTTGTCAAGGTCAAATTTTACCCCTAGGAGATTTCGCTCACATTACATGGCCCATACATTGAAGGAATGCTATAATAGAGAAAAACTCCACAATATTAAGTTGGAAATGCATGCAGTAATTAGCCCTAGAACAACGAAAATCCCAGTCCAACATATGTGACAAAAGTAAACAAGAATAACATCGAAATTACGTACTTACATGTAATAGAGTATATACAACCATTCACGATTGACAATAAAGAAGCTCCAATAAAAGATAGACCAATATCCACACATCAAAACTCATCCATAAAGCTCCAATTCATCCTTAGAAAAAGTCCGAAAATCTCAAGAGAGATAAGAGATCCAAACCAAAGTGATGATTAAAAATGAACTCATCTCACCTGTATTTATACACTACTTAGGAGTTCGAATTACTCTCCTTGGCCTACATAAGCCCCAAAAATAAAATATGTTCTAATAATTCAACTTTTGGTGACAAGCCCACCAAACTAGCTCATAAATGGAAACGTAAACCTTTCAAGATGTCAAATAATAATGTATGCATGTCGTAGGGCCCTCTAGGAGGCCTAATGAGGTCCATGGGTGACACAATGAAGAGAAGGACCCTCAAAAGTAGTGGAAAAGGGGGTGGCCCATTGTAATAACCTGTGGTACTCCAAATGACATGTGGTGGCACACAAGTGTCCTCATGGGTCTCCAAACAAATTGAAAATTCCTGTAGAGCGCCTGCAAGGGTTAGGATGATGGTGTAGGTGATGCCACATCATCGTGCAAGTCCTGGATCATTTGCCAAGTGTATGGTGTAGATCTGGGGCAAGTTGGGCATGATGGATTAGCTGCATCTGTTGGCTTGTTGGGGCCTGACCCAGGTTTAGAGGTGATTTAGCCAAACAAATCCCGGTACTACTGACCCTTTCGGCAACAGTCCGCGGAGCGCGGACTGAGGTTTCACCTGAAGTAGTATGGGAGGGTGCTAGAACTAGGTATCTACACCCTGGAGATGTCTGATGAGTTCAAATGGTCTGCGGTTCGACCCTGCGCACAAGTTGCTTCGCGCACTTTCCCGTACCTTGCTGCTTGAGACACTGACTTCGGGCAGCCTTACTCAAGGGTTGAACGCTGCGCTTCTGCGTTATTACCCGAGACTTTACTGATATTCCAATGTTAGTTGATTATCTTAACCTACTTGCATGCTTTAAGTTATATTTAACAATATAAACCATTCATACAGGTGCGCGCAGTAAATAAACAGTATATTCGCAAATTATATCAAACATGCATTAACCCAAGAACAGACACACAGAATTATGATAAAACTTCTCTTTATTAATTCCTTCCTTGGTTACAAACTCGACTTTTCCGTGCGCACTCAGCTACAGGGGTCTGCGCACTCAGCTGCGGACTACTAGGCCTCTGCACACTCAGTTGCAGAGCCTTCTCCCACCCTACAACCCAAAGACACACTTAGTCACTTAGACTCTTGCTTCTTTTTACTACTTCGCTATCTTTTACACTTATAGCCTCACTCTATTTATACAATCTCATGGTTCGCTTACCATAGGTAGGCCAACATTACATTACAAAACTAGGGTGGACAACCCTTTGACTCTATCCCACTTTCGCGCCTGCAATTCGCGGAGCTTTACAACACAATTCAGTCAAAACTTGGGCTTTGAGCCCCAAAACATGCCTTGGGGGGATTCCATGCCCAACAGGCCTCCAACACAAACATCGTGACTCACCCTCGAGTCACTCGGTCGACGCGACGATCTTTGCACAGAGTCCCTCCAACTGTTCTCGAACTGCGTGGAGGTCAACAGTGCACTTAGCTGCTGCTTGTTGAATCTGCTACGTGCGCTGTTCTGAGACCTTTGTGTCTGGAGTGCTTCTCTGCATCAACGTGTGCATCCCCTGTATGTTCGCGAGCTTGCCTTCGATGTCTGCCGTGATGGTGAAGGCCTCGTCGATCCAAGGCTGGACGCGCGCTTTGAAAACTGCCTCCTTGTGTTGCGCCGCATCCACCTGCTCCTTTAGTGCTTTAACCTGCTGCATCCTCGCAAGCCGTTGGGTGAGGATCACTGTTTACGCAGTTCCTCAGACACTTTCATATTGTTGTTGGAGCTCTCGCGTCTGTGTCTCTAAGCACTGGATGTTGGGGTCCTCCTGCAGAGTTGTGAGGACCTCAAGTGATTCTTCCAACATGCTAGTGCAGTCTCGCACTGCACCTCTAATTTCCTCCAATCTCGCTATGATAGCGCTAGCGCGATGTTCTTTGACTTCCGGGGGAGTGGATGGCTCCGTCTGTAATCGCAGTTCGGGGATTTGAATATTTAGCTCTAGCTGAACCTTTGTCATTTCTTCCCTAGCCTCACGGACTCCTGTTGCTAACTTGTGGATCCGCACCTCTGCTGGTAGATTTGCTGGGATGGCCAACTCCGAGACACTATGGCAAGCGTCGTCTATCACCTGCACCAACTGTTGATTTTGCGACACCATTTCATCGTGCTGCAAGTTGAGTTGTTCTATGTTTATCTTTTGCTCACTGACGACTTGGAGCGCGCGGCTCTCCCCAGCGTGCAACTCTGTCATTATCCCATCTTGTAATAGATATAATGTCTTGCGCAAAAGGGCAACGAGATTAACCCCGAGACCTTTCATCGTGCTAACCGATAGTCGGTCGTCCTCATTTGATGCCACTAGAGCCCCTTTCGGCAACACGATTGTGTTCGTCATCCATGTGCGCAACATTTGCTCTGCTGCTGTGGATCCGACTGCGAGGTTGGTTGAAAGGGTACCAACCTGAGGGAGGCGCACCTTTAACTCTTACAACTGCGCGCTGAGGGCCCCCAACACAGTGTGGTGCTCCTGCATGAAATCTTGAAGATCCTCATTGGTGACATCGCGCACCGTCTCGCCGATGTCATGTAGATCACCCTCGATTAGGGTGATTGGGTCAATGGACAACTTTGAGGCCTTGACCTTCTTTCGCGCCCTGCCCGCTCAGCTGGGTGTTGTCGCTTCAGCTGGGTGGACGCAGTCAGTGGGTTCGCGCCCCCTTCTGTTTCTGCCTCCTCTGCCTCCTGCCCCTGCGAGGGCGTTGCTTAACCCTCGCCCACCTTTGCGGTTGCTTCTTGTGCTGCTGCTGCTACTTCTGCAGCCTTTTTTTGCTCGGTGGCTTTTTGTGCTGCTTCCTGTGCTGCCCGCACCTTGGCTGCTATTGTTTCCTTCCACCTTTTCTCGGCCAACTGTGCGATGTGCAGCTTGGCATCGTCTTTCTTCCTCTGCGCTGCCGACCTCTCGAGTTCTGCAATGTCGGGGGCGCGCCATTCTAGAGGCCATGTGTCCAAGATAGTAAAAATGGTGTCGTCAGTGGCTACAAAAGGTAGCGTCGTCCATTGCTTTGTCGGATCCTTGCGCGCCCTGATAAAGATGTTGTGCATGTCTGCCTTGAATTCTGTGTGTTAGTGTCGGTCTTAAGCCCTCCATCAGTGATCAATTGCTCTTTGCATATGCATGGTTAGGTCTCTCATCAGTGTCAATTTTGCATCCCGCTAGGCATGCCATAACACTGAATGGAGGAAGCTAGTCATTTTCCCTTCTGGCTTTGCTGATGAGGTCATACCATATGTAATTGAGTCATACTTGTCGTTATTTTGTCTTGAGGTTCCCATGGTCTTAAGTCTAGGTTTTGGAGTTAAAATTATGTCAGGTCACGTGATGTCCAAGGTCAGTGATGTGCCCAGCAAGCCAGAAGGAGCTATGTACGTGTTTCATTGTTACTTTATCAGCTACAGATCATTTTATGCTTGGATTTTTAAAAGCTTGTTTTTAAGTCATGATCAGACAGTTTTTAAAAATAAAGAAGATTCCAAAAGTTTGCAAAGTGCCGGCAACAACCCTGGGTTCCTTCCTCCACAGTTCGTCAGATGGTCAACCTGCAAAAAGAACGAAGTCAACGCAATCAAAAGAGCTCATTTCAGACAAAATGACTTCCAAAAACAGTGTGAAAAAGAATGTTCAAAGTATAAAACTTTATAAAGTGGGTTTTTGAGTTTAATTTTTTTTTAAATGGAAGCATATAAAGGTTAATTCCCTCTTCAAAGACTCTCATTGTGCATTTGTCAACTAAGAATTTACAAGACAAAGGCAAAGGAGACAATTTCGGGCAGCATCCAGCAATTTCAGTGCCTGGGAGTGCGCGCGGACATCTGGGAGAGGTGCGCGGTTACCTGGGCGGTGCGCGGCTCTGAGAGAGAAAAATTTACACAGGAATTTGCATGCGCGCAGTTACCTGGGCGGTGCGCGGACATCTGGGAGAGGTGCACGGACATCTGGGCAGCGCGTGGTTTTCAAGCCATATAAAATCATTTGATCAGCAAACCTTCTTCAAACTCATCCATATTTGCCGAGGTATGTCTCCCCTACATGTTTTGTGGTGGTTTGATGATTCAAAAGGAGAATTTCAATCATAATCTCATGCAAGAAATCCATGGAGGAATGATGGGTGTTTTGCTAGCTTAATGTTTTGGCGGTTTGTTTGTTTTCAAGGCAGTTTTTCCTTATATATCCCTCCTTTCATTTCCCATTGGTAATCACATGTGTTTATATGTCATTTTTATCGATCTCATATGCAAATTAGACCTACAAACCCTACCTTTAAAATCCTATCACACCCTAGCTCTTTCTAACCATCCAAATCTTAAACTTTTCCCCATGCTACATGATTAAAACCCTAACACTTTGTCACACAGCAAATCATGTATAAAAACACAGCAAAATGCAAAAGAAAACATGGTAAAAAACAAAAAACAAAAAAGAAAGTGATGACA
>APFE030200087.1:0-16681 GCA_000404065.3 Pinus taeda
CCTTCCATCGGCATAGTTTCATGGACTTCTTTTGTATTGATGACTTGTTCATTCTGAAGTTACGATCTTCTATTTTGAAATATTAATTCACAATTCTTATAAGTCTTTAATATGTCAATGTATTCCATACTTCTTACATATCTAAACAGGGTATAAGTTGATTTCTTCTTACACAACTTTGATTGTATTATTTATAATTCAATGAGTTCTTATTGATAATTCAACTAATCTTGTTAAAGGACATCTTAACATATGCAAGCTCATCTTGAGTGGAAATTACAACTGAGAACATCTATAGAAAATGATAATGAGTGATGTAACTTCCCTTCCTACAAGTCTTGGAGAAACCTAAAATTCGGAAGAAAAAGAGTTGCAAATGGCCACCGAATAAAAGAACATATATGTTATAAAATTTGGCATTCCTAACAAAACAAAGTAGCAATTGGCCATTGAATATCGAAACATATATGTTATAAACTTTGACATTCCTAAGAAAACATAATATCAATTGGCCTCGGAATATCAAGATATAAGTTATGATGTTTTGTGAAACTTGAACAAGTTGTTTTATTATTCATCATGTTGTTAATTAGTAATTACATCATTTGGTATTTTCAAAACTATGAATGAAAGGAATATCCCTTGGCAATAGATCCTAAAATAGTTAATTTTATCTATTTGTGGTATTTAACATCTAACGTTTAAATGAAAGTCACATACTCTTATTCACAGGTAGGCATTGCATTATGATTTTATCCCAGTAGGGTATTTTTTTTGACAAATTTTATCCCAATTGGATATATGTATTTTGGAAAATTATCTTACCAAAATATCTTAAAAATATTTCTAGATTTTCTAATTTAAATATAGCATGTCATTGCTACCATATAGGTAGACCAGAAAAGTCCAAACAATATGGTTTTCTCGCCCATCTCGATTCTTGTACTTATAGAAACAATTTTGTTAGATAAGAGAAGCATATCACCTTCTCTTTTCTTGTGTATTATGAGCATGTTTCAATATTCCTCATTTCAATCATCTAATAATTGCATCCTCATCTCAACAATGGTTTTGATCAAGGGATTATGCTTGGTTTCATGTCTGCAATCACTACTTTGATCCATCACAATCATTACCCACTACTTGGAAACCAAATGTTGCATTTTTCCAATGGACAAGTCTTATGTGTAGCCAATGCAGATAAAGTGGCATTTCTTTGAATGTTTCAAGCATGGAATTGCAACATACAAATATCCTCTACTTGCTAACCTCTCCCTTCTTACGATACTCCACCTTTGCAATAACAGTTTCCACAGGACCTATCAATTGGGAAATTTGTTTTGTTCAAATATGCTTCTCCTTTGTTGGAATCACCTCCAAGATTCCATTCAACTCACTCTAGGTGGGTGTTGTGGTTTAGGGAACTTGACTATGTTCAGTAACAATATCATGGGAAACACTCCCTCAGAATGCGTACAATCACAACGTGCTTCAAATACATATCTTCTTTGGACATGCAAATTTTGGGTAGCAACAACCTACATGGGAGTGTTCCTTCTAAAACAGATAAATTCTATCTTCCTCATCTACCTACACCAATTTTTTAGGATTGGATATATCTATAAATAAGGTAATTGGTCACATTATAGTAGAGTTGTGTAGCAAGAGCATTTAGTTGGAAGAACTATATTAGGGTGGTATTTAGTTGAGTGGCATTACTCCTGCTTCCCTCTTCAATTATATGAAGCTTCAAGTGATTGACTCTAGGGTTAACTAGCCTAGTGGATTAGTGCCCATGGAGATGGGTAAGTTGATGCAGGTCTAGTTGATTGAATTAGCCAAGAATTAACTAATTAGCAGCAACACCATGACCATGTCCTTTCTTACTTCCCTTACTAATTGTTCCACCCTAAGAGAAATATATTTAGGATCTAATCATCTCATTAAACATTTTCCCTTTATCATAGGCCACTTCTCTACATAATTTGACTTCTTATACTTGGGAAACAATAAATTAGCAGGAGAAATACCTCGATAGATTGCAAACCTAATTGGTTCAACGTTGCTTTTGTTACAAGTTAATTATTTCATATGGGCAATCCTTTTTTCACTTCATATGCTTCAGAAGTTGGATATGTTATATATGGGAGGCAACAATTTACAAGGAAATATCTTGTCCAAAATTGGGAAACTCAAAAGCTTAAGGTTCTTATTTTTCATGGAGGATAATCTCTTTGGAAGAATCCTTGACTATGTTTCCAACCTCCTGTAGCTCACAATTCTAGATATTGTTCAAATCTAGGGAAATGTAGTTACTTTGAAAATCTAGGGATGTTTGTTACTTTGATCACTCCATTGTAGTTATTTATTTACTCAGTTCCAGATAATTAAAACTTAGCAATATCATATGACTTCTAAAGCATTACAACCATACCAACCTGTGTAGTGATGGATTATCTCTGCATGTTGATTTGTATCCAACTGTGAGAGCATTATCCTTGATTAATATTTTTTCTTTAGTCATAGAATTTGTATAATTCCAGTGAATAAACTAAAATATTTATATTGCAGAAGATACAAAGTGACTAATTGTTCTTTCATCTTCATCATTTTCATAGTCCAAGGGAATACACCATGTACATAAACAAAAATGTGTGAGATCATGTGTGAACTCTAAATTTGTACAACGATTGGCATATGGACCAATTCAATAAAGAAGCCAAATTGTCGCATCAAAACTAATAAAAAATAAGTTAATATCATATTCCTTAAGAGCCTGTTAGGGAAAATAGACCCCAATCACTACAGGTTGGTGAAAAATAGTACAATAACAATTTTTTCTTTAGTGAAAGAACCATGCCATGAGAGACTCGAGAAAAATGATAATAAGAATGTATTCACATAGTGGGGACCTACCTTAATGCTAATCAATGGTTTCCAATGGAAAATATGGTGATCCTATATCATCTTTGGCACCTCCATCTACGCTTAAAATTGCTCTCGCCACTATATCATTGGACATTCTTTGTATTTTTGCAAGGTAATCTATCGTAAAAGACTGAAATTGAGCACTCCATATTCTTGCTTCTCTGTAAATGGGTTTCAATTTGTCTTTTCAAACTTGATAGATACCTTTCATATGATTGTAGATTAGCTTTAAATTTGTGAAGACAATTATGTCATTGACCCCATACTTTTTTGCCTCTTTTAACCCTTTAACAAGCACAATATAATATGCTTCATTATTTTTGTTCCTTCCATGCACTTCCCTCTTTCTATAGACCACATGATTTATTTCCCTATTATGAAGGGAAAATTTCAAAATTTCTTGACTTGGATTTGGGCAGTATGACACTTCAATGCATAGAGTCCACTTTTCCACCATTCTATAAGCTTAGAAGAGCTGCAAAATAACATAACAATAAATTTATATTAGAAGATAAAACTAGTGAAGTAAACACAAACTATTGACATTGATTGACTGTACACATC
This sequence comes from Pinus taeda, assembly GCA_000404065.3. Taxonomy (NCBI): domain Eukaryota; kingdom Viridiplantae; phylum Streptophyta; class Pinopsida; order Pinales; family Pinaceae; genus Pinus; species Pinus taeda. The sequence goes on from APFE030200087.1 coordinate 3,493, forward strand.
TACTGAATGCACCATCAATATTGTTGTATAGACCTACAATAAGTGCATGACTGCAGGAAAATATAGATTTGGCAAGCTTTCCTAAAGAGGGCAAGAGAAGTACAAATACAAATCCATTTGCAAATCACGTGAAGGAACCACATGAACAAGTAAAACAACAACTACAATTAAGCAGTCAATGATATAAGCATATGGTTGATAAGAAAATAAAAGTGAAGGAATTTGAAGAAGGGGACTAACTATTAGAGCACTTGCAAAAAAAGAGGTTCCCAAGAGGAACATACAACATGTTGGAATTCTAAGATAAAGAAAACTAGAGCTTGTAACATCCTAAAGAAAATTTCAAACAATGCATATGTGCTAGGATTGTCACGAGGCTCTCGCATATCTCCAACATTTAACATGGAAGATTAATATAAGTACCATGAGGACAATGTTGATGAATATGAGCATATTATTCACTGGAAAGAGTGGAAATCCAAAGCAAGAAAGTGAAGAGATTTCATAGAAATTGGAAGAAATGGTTGTTGGCCAAACAAGGAGTCAAAAGACAAAAGAATACTTGGTTCAATGGGAAGATAAAGGTTATAGGCTAAATTAGGCAGTAATTCTCTAAATGATCAACAATAATTCCTTAATAAGTATCTCATTTTTCAAAATACGAAGGGAGTCTAATGCAAAAGCATTCCTGGAAATTACATGACAATGCACAAAATCAAAAGACTTCCATGATTGTTTGAGGATTTTTAGTTGTTTTACTTGAAAATGAAATGAGGAGTTGGGTTGTGTCTCTTTTTTTATTGACCACATGTAGTGTGGAGTTATTAGTAAGAATAGAAAGTGGAAGGAGTTTCATAGGTTGGATAATCATTATATGATCGAATTTATCAGAATTGTTCTTTGGAACTTTCCATGGTAGTTGGAGTGGGGGGTACCAAAGGACCCCAAGATAGCTTGTACACCAAGGATTAGTTTTAGTATTAATAGGAGCCCAAGGCAGCTTGTACATCAGAGACTAGGAGCCATGATGTAATTTTGACCACGGATTAGTATTAGTTTTATAGTATTCACTTGCAAACTTTTAGGGATTTGATAGAAAGATGACATATATAAGAAGCCAACAAGGTTTAGTCACTGGGAGTTTGATGGAGGGATTTTCGTATTCTTAGGGACAAGTTTTCCCCATTGATTCTCGTGCGTTCTTGCCAAGGCACCACTGACCTTCACACACACACTCACTCACTCACTCACACATATATATAATATATATATATATATATAGATATAGATATATATAGGCTATGAGTGGTTTTTAGGTTAGTATTGTTTCTCTGACATTTGAGAGAAAGAGATGGATTTATCCAAGTTTCTTTGATGATTCTGGAAAAGAACACAATCTAGCAAGAAATGATCACATCAATTGAGGTATAAATCTATTCACTCCCCATATTTGCATTGCATTTATATGGTTTTGGGTCTAAAATTTCTCTAAAGTTTAGTTGATCTTGATGAAATATATGGGTGTGTTGATTTTCCCATCTGGTTTATGAATATGGTATTAGGATTGATAGTTCATATTGATGTTTAATGGATGTGTATAGCTTGATCATGTGCTCTATGAGCTTGTAATGATGAGGATGATTTGCAATGGTTGTTGAGTCTTGAGAATTAATAGAGTTATATATGCAATGGATAAAAAATGAAGAGTCTCAAGCTAATGCCATGGTTTTCCTAGCAAAATTATATGGTCATGCTGGAGTGATGAACCTTATAAGCATTGGCCCTGAACATCTCAGACCTGGTAAATCATTAATCATGGCACAAACCCATATAAATGTTGGTTTCATATTGGGGATCATCACGTTATGAAGTAATATGTAAATTATGAGAGTATTTCATTCCTTGTATTTGCATTCCATACCTAGGTTTAGGTTTAGAGTGGTTGTACTTGTAAATGCGAGTTTCATATTTGGTATTAGGAAGTAACATGTAAATTGAGATATTATTGCATTTATTCGATTTTCATTCCATAACTAAGTTTAGGTTTAAGTTTATATGAGTTGTATTTATGTTCATATTCAATGGCTTTTTGATACACAATGTTAAGAAGATTATGTGCGTCTCTCCCTTAATGATTCCTCATAGGGTTTTTTTATGCTTATTCGGCCATATTTAAGTCTCTTTTATATGAAGTTTGTGGTAGGATGGTGAATTTAATATTTGGATTGGTGGGATTTTTTTTTTTGGGAATTGGAAACTTTTCCAAGCAACAGTAGAATGCATTATTAAGGGCTCCCCATTCATCCAATATTAGTGGACTCTTTCGGCAGTCAAATGCCAACAGAACATGCCAATACAAATCCATCAGTTCATTCTACATTGATGGAAATGATTTCTCTCAGTGAATAAAGGCCTTAAAATAGAAATAATAAGGTGAAAGATAATTTCTAAAGCAACAAAAAGTCAATAACAAATCCATTCACAACAAAAGATGAAGATACAAAATGATAACAACCTACTTTGTATAATGGAAATGGGGAAGTTATAACAAAACAGAGTGCAGAGCTCGAGTGTGACTCTTCTTTATGTTTAGGGTTTCAGCTCTAGAATCTTCTTTTATCTTATACCTGATCAACTGAGCTCATTTCCATGGCAGATCTCAAAACTCCCAGTAATCAAGAATTCAAGGAGGAGGTAGAATATGTCCAACTCCTTGTTGCAGAATCCACAAAGCAAGGAAGGAAGGTGCACTCAAATCATGAGAATTTTGTGAGGAAGTTAGAAGAGGTATTGGAAATAGTGATCACAACCCCCACACTCCAAAGAAAATACCTTTTCGTTGTAGAGAAAACCTTATTTGGAAAGTTCATGGGGCAATGGCCAAGTTACAAGGACCCAAATATCAAGATAATTGATTATTGGATCCCTTCTATGAAGGGCTTGGTCACTATTTTCCTTTACATAAGAGGATATGTTTTTCTTGTTTCATCTTAAGGAAATCCCATGGCCTAATCTTCAAAAGTAGTCCCTACTTCATAGGGCCTCCAGGGCTATATTTGAATCATTGGATGTTGGAATTAAACCTAGAAGAAGATCTCCCTATGGCTAAGTTGGACAAAACACAGAGACATCTAAAAAAAATCGAAATGGGAATGCATGGAAACATGAACTCCCAACATGGGTATGTATGGGCACAGTATATAAAAAAATACACATACACAAATGTATAGTTTTTTCAAATAATACATTGTCTTGCAAGAATTAAGATTAATACACATAAATGACATTTTAGAAGGAGACCCATGTTTATGTTGATTCTCATAGATGATTACATGAATCAAAATCCAATACCTTGGTGATCTTAACAAATTCCAATATTAGACCCTCATACATGATAGAATCTAGTGGAAATGTTACAATCATGCCACCTTTGAAATCCTGAAACTGTTAAGTCTGATGAAGTCTGAATGGGATATGAAATTCTACTTTCTGCATATGAAGTAAAATGAAGTTGGAACCAATCTCAAACATCCTAAACCAATTCATGATAATATTAAAAATTTTAAGTAGGATACAAAAGTTAAGATAAAGGAGAATGTCAACTCTTAGAAAAGGTAGGATAAAAGAGAATGTCAACTTTCAGAAAGGTAACATAAAGTTGAAATCAACTTTTACTTTAATAATTTAATATTAGCATTAATTACCATGGTAAAAAAATACCCAAAGCTTAATTCCCTATTTCCATTTTGTTTTGAAGGGTCATTGGCCAAATTGGACGTTTCATGCAACTTATCCCTACAACAATCCCAATTTGGGTGTGTTTGCCTCATCCATCACTCGTATTCTAGGATAACCTAACTCTTCAATAGATTGAAAAAAATGTTGCCAGCTTTATTGATAGAGAAAATATGAATGCACTCAATATGTATGTGCCTACACTACATCAAGATGAATCTATAAAAAGTCCTAAGTAAGCCTATCCCACTAAACCTGGGCAGTTGGTTTCATCTACAAGAACTAGACCTTGAGAAACTCTCATTTAAATGAAATTATTCCATGAATATGGTTACTTCACCAAGCATTTCAAAAAGGGGCAACCTTCCCCTCAAATCTAGCTAAACCCAATGCAACCCACTCAAAAAGAGTGAAGTGTGGAAACAAGGAAAAAGCAAATGAGAAGGCAACCCTCACTTCAAACAACTCAAAGCAAAGCCCCGACTTCAATGGCAAACCAATTCAAGGTTTTAGATCAGGGTAATGAAGATGAGCTAGAGGGGATTCAAAAGGAAACTTTGACTAAATAAATTCATGGAGGAAGAGGAGAATATCACACTAGATCCTTCTTAAACCCAAATATATCAAGCACCAAGAGGGATCAAATTTTTCAATGCTAGAAAAAAAATATCATGTAATTCCATGTCTTGTATTAAAAGTTTTGATCCCTCTCAATGCTTATTAGATCCAGGTTTAAGATGGATCTAGGTTAATTTAATTGTTTTAAATGTTATTGCATACATTATGTACATATGTAGTTATTTATTTTTATTTAATTCATTATTAATGTTATTTACTGTAATATTCCATGACAACATCTTCCACATACTAAGTTGCAGAGAACCTCTATACTCTTGATTCATTTCCCTCAACCTAGATTTTGGGTACATGGTTACCTCCAAATATTACAAACTTGCCCAAAGACTGCACTCTCATATGTTTTGGCCATTCCTTTTCTCTAGTGATATGGTTAGTTGCACTTGTATCAACATACCAAACATCATTAGAGGCATTCTTGGCGACAAATGATGCACCAATGCACCTCTCTTAAACTCCTATTTCTTCTCTTGATCCTTATTTTTTGCATACTATCCAAAGTGATTATCGTATTTTCCTTAGGATTCTTCTACCTCTCTATTGTAACAAGTTCACAAGTTTGATGGCTTTCTACAATAATAGCACATGATGTTGTTCCCATTTTGGGCTCTTTTTTGTTTGATATCCACTTTGTTTGATATATTTATTATATTTCTCTAATGAAATTGATATATATAAAAATAAATTTGTTTTTCGCTCAACAAGAAGACCTTATAACCTTTTAGAATTATTGTAGTTATAGAAAAAATATCTCAACGCCTCTTAAATGAAACATATTTATAAATTTATGTACCATTAACATTCCAACATTTGTTGACCAAGTCAAGGTTGACTAGTCAAAAAGTTACTAACCATTTGAATAGCTCAATGAATAAAAGTTCCCTCGTCGTAACTGCCTTTTCATTGGTATTGTGACAAACATGGAAAATTGTCACAAGAATAATAACTTCAAGATAGTTCATTGTAATACCAACGAACGCGGGCGGATTAGATAAAAAAAAATGACATTATTCTTGTAATTTTCAATGGTATGGTTGATTTCATCTGTATCGTCATACTATTTCATCAAAATCTATTCCTATATTTAGCAGTGACACCTCTATATGATGGATATGGTCCTGTGTTAAAGAGATAGTCGTCTATTTATGAGAACCTCCAACTTTGACCAATTATCTTATGTCACTTTTTTGGGTATAAATGATGTGGAAGCCTACCTACAACCAAGTAATTAGTGGTATTTGTGAACCAAGGAGATTTATTAGAAACCAAAAATAGGCACTCATTAGGGAAAGAATATTCTACATGAGGCTCATTCTCGTTAGATGTATGTCTTGAAAGAAAATCAACTACTACATCATCCTTCCCTAGTTTGCTTAAGATGGTTATATCATATTCCTATATTATTAATAACCACCTAGTTAACCTGCCATTAGTAATTGGTTTGTTCATTAGGTATTTTATGGCAGTATGGTCAATGTGTAATACTACTAGGCATCCCATAATGTAATGCCAAAACTTATTAATCACATATATCACTACAAGAAATTCTTTCTCTGTTACCATATAATTTAGTTCTACAAGTGAGATATTTTTGCTAACATAGTAGATTGTGATGGATCATTTCCTTCTAATTTCCCTAGAAAAACTCCAATGGAAATGTTTGACGCTTCCATAAATATATGAAATGGGAGGGATCAATTGGGAACTCTCAAAATAGGATCCTCAAATGCATTGTATTTCAATTCTTCAAATGCATGTTGGCGGCTGTTTCTCTAGAAAAACGTAGATGTTTTTTTTAAGCAAAACAATCAATGGACGAGCAATTTGTGAAAAAAATTCAATAAAATGATGATAGTAACTAGCATGTCCCAAGTATCTTGACAACTCTTTTTGTGAGCATAGAGTCAACAAGTTTAGTATTACCTTGATTTTTGTTGGACTACTTGGATGCCTTTAGCCAAAGTGTGGTACCCAAATATGATGCCATTAGTTAACATCATTTCACATTTCACATCGTTAAGGGAAATGTTTCTTTCCACCTTATTAATTTTTTCTCTAAATTTGCTAATTCCTAATCAATTTCATCACCATATGTTGTAAAGTCATCCATATAGATTTCCACACAATCATGAATTAAATTATAAAATATACTAATTACAGTGCTTTGAAAGGTGGCATGAGCATTCATAACCCAAAAGGTAGAACATTATAGGCAAATATCCCCCATGGATAAGTAAAAATTGTTTTTTCTTAATCCTCGGGTGCAATCTGGATCTTATTGTACCCTTCTAAATCCATTAAGAAAATCAAAATATTTCTTCCCTGCTAATGTATCTAGGAATTGCTTAATGAATGGAAGTGGGAAATGGTATTTTTTTGTTGCATTGTTGAGTTCTCGATAATCCACACAAATTATCCATTTACAATTATTATTTGATACAATGATGAGAGGGGAGACCCACTAGCTATCAAAAATTGGATAAATAAAGTTGGTTGCAAGTAATTTCTGTAGCTCTTCCTTAAATATATCCATTAGTGTTTTATTCATCTAGTGTTGGGGCTAGAAAATGTGTCAATATCCTTCCTTAATGTATATGTGGTGTTTACACAGGTTAGGATGGGTCCTCTTCATGTAATATTAACCCCAGGAAAATGCATCGCTATCTTTTTCAAAACTTTAACCAAACGTTATTTATATTGTTTAGTTAGCCCCTGATTAAGTTCAAGGTTTTCTTGTGGCTAATTTCTATAGTTTCCATAGTGGACCCTTGGTATTCTTTTGTTGAGGATGTGTGTTATAATGGTGAAGTGCTTGTTGAGGCAACAGAATATTGTGCCTCTAGATGTATAACATGGTTAAGAACATGTGAGTTGGTTGATGGAGAGGAAGCTATGAATTAATTGATTTCATCGTCCCTAGTTTTCTCTCTAATGGCTAGATATTGGTCTATGGAGATGATGACTTGATTAGCTTCTCCTTCTTCATCACTATCCACTTCGTCGACATAGAGTGGTGTTTCAACATCTATGTTGGGTTTGGCAAGAGTATATAGAGTTTTAAAAAAAAATCGAGGTCCCATGGGAAGTTTTCATGTTGCCAAACTGAAAACCTATAAACATCGACAGTTCCCAACCATGGCCTTACAAGTATTAAAGGATACCCACCCAAAGAGGATTTGGGTTGTAGGACCACAAAGTCAATAGGGTATTCCCATGAATCTACAAAGATAATTAACATCTTCTAATATTTCCTTTGTCTAATGGTGGAACTATCAATAAGTTGGAGCATAGTAGGGGTTTTCCAAAGACCAGAAAGTCTTAGGGCTTCCATGGTTTCACGGGTCATGAAATTAATGGTAGCACCTAAATTGATTAATGTGTTATAAATGATTGTCTTATTGATTTACACATTAACTATCGAGTTTCTAAGGTCAAAATATTTGGCTACAAGAACCACAACCCCCCATAACATGGACAATTCTTTTAACAGACAAATCCCTCTTGTAGATAAGAGTGATCTCCCTAGATATGGCACCCATATCTAAAATAAAATAGACAGAAACAAGAAGCTTTCCCTAGGTTTATTTATCATAAAATCAACAATGAAAATAAATGTAGGATGGACCCATACCTTTTTACCACATTGGTCCTCACTAGTTGTTTGTAGCTTTAAATCTCATCCTCTATGCTCCAAAGCAAGAGTTGCAAATGATAGAAACAAACCAACCATAGAAGCACCAACAATTCAAAGATAATTTGATAAAACCAAAGAATTCCAACAGTTAGATAATGATTTGTGGGAAAGAAAAATGTAACTATATTAAAATGCAGAAAATGTTACAACCTGAAGTCACCTTGATGTTGTAGGTCCCTTTCCAGTTTTCCTTCACTCCAATGCCTTGCCTTAAAAAGTATTTTGATCAAAAGGTTGGTATTTCAACAGAGTTTGACCAAATCCAAAATCCCTTCTGAGATTTTCTAACTAGCCATCTCAATAGGAGGTGGTTGTACTTATATGCTTGGGAAAGGATAGGAGGAGGATAAGGGATGAAAGTTGAGATCCAACAAGTTAAGGATGTGAGTCAACTAAACTCTGCATAGAGGAGATGCCATCCACAAGGCTTCCATTCTACAAGCTTCTCATAATTTTTAATTTTACCTTCATTAAAATTGTGTCACGCCCTGTGAACTGGTAAAGTGCAACATTATCATAGTTTAGGAGGTATGCATCCTACGGAAACCTAGCAGTGTCGCAGTTAATGACAATATAGCCTATGACATCCTTTAAAATTAGGGTTTTTTAGGGTATTTGCATAAGTTTATTATCCTCTATATAAGGGTTTTTCTTCCATATTCTTCAAGGATTAATGGAAATTGTGCTTCATATGGTGAAGGATAGGGAGATGACATCAATTGTCATGAATGCGACAAAATACTGTGTAACAAGTTTGGGTATCCTTCCTTCTTCTATTAGACCTTCTTAAACAAAGTTCCTATACTACTTTTTGTAATGCCCCACTTAAATCTTATCCTGCAAATTTTATTAATGTTTACATTATCTGAAAATATTGAGAAATATTGGTGTAATATGAAATTATTGGGTTCTATTATTCAAATTCCCAAATTACTTTCTCAAATTGAATCTTAGGTAGGATATGGTCTCCTTCCATTATTTCAAATAATATATGTATTCATCTCACATTCCCCAATGTACCCTCACATTTACTAGGGAGAAGACATGGTCCTCTCCATGTAAGTACATATCACTTTCCCCAATGTACCCTCACATTTACTAGGGAGAAGACATGGTCCTCTCCAACTCATTATTAATATATATATTCATTTCACATCCCCCAATGTACCCTCACATTTACTAGGGTCAAGATATGGTCCTCTCCATGTAATTACATTTCACATTCCCCAATGTACCCTCACATTTACTTGGGAGAAGACATAGTCCTCTCCATTTAATCATCAATATATATATTCATCTCACATTCCCAAATGTACTTTTCAGATTTACTTGGAAGAAAACATGGTCCTTTCCCATTAAATTCCCAATTTTATATTCATGTCACATTTCCAAATGTACTCCCAGCTTTACTTGGGAGAAGATAAGTCAACTGTAAGGATGGATGAGAAGTTAATGACATTAATGAGAGGTGGTTGAGGAGAAGAAGGGAAGGAGGGTATAAAAAGGGAAGGGGGGGTCTTGCTTGTGGGGGTGGGTTGGTTGTGATTGTTTGGACTTGTTGTGTTTTTGGAGACATTAGGAACCTGTGGAGTTTTCTTGGGTTGTTGAGAGGAGGGAAGTATTGTTATCTTGGTTTGGATCTTTCATCTTGGACACACACACTACATCTGGTTGGACTTGGGCTTGGAGGGCTAGGGAACTTGTGGAGGTTTCCTAGGCTAGAAATTATTCCCTAGTTGGCTGGGAGGTAAATCCAGTTGGGTTCTTCAAGAGGAGCGTTCAGCAGGAGCAGTAGGACAAAGGTATCTCCATCAGCCACTGGTACAAGTATTCCTCCATAGAATACTCTTGTAAAGTTTATTAGAATGAAATATTCACCTTAATTTATGTTGATTATAATGTAAATGATAAAGTTTTATTTGTTTAAAATTCATGTAAGTAAGTAAGTTATCTCCTCTTATCGCATTTAATTTCACGAGAAATTAGATCTGTTAGCAGACCTTAGGACAGGGTTCTTACACATGGTATCAGAGCTTTGGTTCAAAATATGAACCCAAAGCCCACTAAAACCCAAATTCTACTAAAAGGAGGGCTTAAACCTTCGACCTTATAACTGTTAAGCTGTTGTGGTTAACAACCTTTACCGATGAGAGCATCTTAATTTTGGTGCTTGGCAACCACATTAGAGCATCTTAATTATGGTGCATGTAATATTAAAGAAATAAAATAAAGGGCAAACTTATTGATGCCCTAATAATTGTCTATTTTATTAAACAAAAAAAGTCTTAACCTTAGTTGCCTTAATACTGTTTAAAGAAAAAAAACCCACCGCCCCACTCTCGAAATCCAGAGCTTTTCGGCTGAGCCAGCTGTGCAGAAGCAGAGTCTACTATACAAAGCAAGGGCTTCCATGATTGGCCTACAGGAGAATTGGGCCGATGTGGAGACAGATGATGAAACCCATTTAAGCGGGAGCTCAGATGGGAATGATGAGAAGGAGTTGGAGGAGCTTTCAAATGAATGGGGGAGGAGGAAGATTGCCTGGCTCTGCAAGGAATTTCCTGCACATGACTTGGCTCCCATGATCAGAATCCTCAACAGACAACAAAAATGGATTCAATAGGAGGATGTCAAATATATCATCACGCATCTTCTTCGAATATGTGAAAGCAATATCAGTCACAGAGTGTATAAATGGCTGATCCAACAAGATTGGCTTGAATTTGACCCTAAACTTGCTAGTAAGCTAGCAGACATTCTGGCCAAGGACCTCAAAGTTGTAAGATGCTGTGATGTGTTTGATGATATCATTAATCGAGGCTATGTGCCTTGTGAATCTACATTCAAATTCTCATTTTAGGCTTACAAATAAATTAAGAGCCCTTCAATCTTCTATATCCAGCACATTCAGATCATCTACTCACGTCACACATCCATCATTGAATCCCATCATTCTTAACTGATCATGAACTAGAAGAAATGACATGCTCTTCCATGTCAGAATGTTCGATTCTCATCACTGTAGAGAGTATTCTCATGTCCTTGCAGAAAATGCAAACTGGACGCTAAGTTGTGTAGCCAAAAAGGTTCATTCTCTCTGTGCTTACTGTGTTAAAATTTCCGACTCTGTTTCAGTCTCTTTAATCCCTTCCTGAATCACTCATGGACTCAGAACTCCCCTCATTAAACCTGTCCTTGAATAAAAATCAGTATCTTCATTTCCTGTTCCATTTTCAATAAATCTAGCTTTAGGTTTCAAAAACTCTTTCAATCGATCCAATATGTAAGGCTCCATCAACTCCCAAACTCAGATTGCATCCTTACCTTGTCATCATATCTGAAACTGCTTTCCCTTCCTTTTTATGACACAATTTATTGACTTCATTCTCAAGGCTTTCCCAACACATTCAACATCTTCAACTTTATAGTTTTGTGCATAAAATATAACATCTCCAAAGATGCTCTTACGTCCACCATACATATACCAGTATGCTAGAACATAGGAGATAGCCACCGATGTATAAGCCGTGGCATTACCATCTACCCCCCTGGTCTAAATTGATTTGCATAAAATCAAAAACTACCATGAATCACAGTAGAAAAATGAGGCGGTATACCTTCAGCTTGAATTTTCAATCGATCAACTGGTTTTAGCCATTCATAAAATGTGTCGTATATGTGTGCTTTCAATACATCCTGTACCTCAAGTTTTTCATTGAACTCAAAATGAACTTCAAAAGTCTTGTTCTCATCGTACGATTCTACCTTAGCACCAGACAAAAATATAGGAATTAAAATCTCATGCTGCTCTGCAACAAGTTTCAAGATGAGACACTTATTAACATTTTTGTCGCCCAAATTGAGCAACGGTTTTATTTGTAGCATCAATGTGGGCTCAACGTCATATTTCTTATGACACTTTTCATCATACAATTGTTTGATCCTTTCTTCTTGACCAGCATTGAGATATCCCTCTAGCATTATGTTGCACATCTTGATTTAATACCAATTGCACCATCCTTTTGCAACTCCGCCAAAACCCCCTCAGCCCTCTCCAGCATGCCACATTTAATCAAGGATTCAAGATATATTTCATAAGCTGCCCGATTAGGTCGACTCTTTGCCATACATCTAGAAAATGTGGATTCTACTTCACCATACATAGACAGGCACATATACATTTGCATCAAGTCCACATAGGATGGCTGCAGTGGCTTCTACTATCCTCAAATTGCTTCATAAAATTTTCCGCATGTTTTTTTCTTGGGCTTTTGACATTATCTCAATAATTTTCAGATAAGCAATCACACTCATGGAGACTCCTTCCTCCTGCATTTTTGTGAATATCTCCAAAGACTTCATAGGTTGTCCAGCCTTGGCATAAACTTCCATTTGATACACATAAGCCTGAGAAGTGAGACCTACACCAGTGTCAACTAACTTGCCCAAGTTCTTTCAGCCTCTTTTACATCTGCATGTCTTGAACACACCCTGAGTATTGAGACAAGTAAGTCTCTACTTTCCTTAAATCCTACTTGCTTCATCTCATTTCTTAGACAGACTATTCTTTCATGATCTATACAATCTTGGTAGCTGTGAAGCCATATTAATTTACTTTCAATAATTTTCCAAGTGTTGAGGTCGACGGGATTGGAACCCCTGACCTCCCACCTCATCACCTCCGTGTTTAACCATCATGGCAACAAATTTTTCATAAATATCCTCCTTTATCCTATGCCCTACTGTTTTCAAATTCTGAAACACAGCTTCTGCTGGTCTTAAATGATGTTTCACAGTCCCTCCTGTGCCACGTAATAGGGCCTTAAAAAGAGAAATTTTTAAGCTGAGACTTGGCTGATACCCTCCAAGTTGAATCATGCAATTGTATATGTCAGAGGCTTCATCAACAAAACCTTTAACCGGTGCTTCAACGTAAGCCATAATGAGAAGAATGAATGCTAGTGAGCACACCTACAATCTTCAGTGAGAAATTATTTACTGATGATGGCAAGAACAAAGTTGATGCTACAGTGTAGAAGAGATCAGTGGACAGTAATACATACCTCACCACCACTGCCTTGATGCAATGTATGCTATGAGTTTAGTTCAAGGTTTAAGCAGGAT
>APFE030200090.1:0-22002 GCA_000404065.3 Pinus taeda
TTTCTGACTCCTAAAAACTGAAAAGATTGCCGAGCGTTTCTTTTACACTCGTTAAAACGGAATTAAAAGACGGTCCTCTTACAGCCCTTTTCTGACCGAAAAAACAAGAAAGATTGCCGGATTTTTGTCGTTTCAAATTCGATATTGGAAATAAAACGACGTGTCCTTGATCGCTTTTTACTTTTCAAGTCAAAGGCACTAACTATGAAAATATCCTTGGTCGCAAGATCAAGCGGTTCTCCTAGGTATTATTTTATACTTTTTCGGGCTTAGGAGACACAAATTTACGAAAAAGTCCATTCTTCTAAGTTTTTCAGACTCCCTAAACATGAAAAGCGCCGAGTTTCTCCTATACTGGACTCGTTAAAATTTCACAGTACAGGACCTGTTCTATTACAAACAGGAACGGACCACTCCTTCTTAGGGTTCGCATCAAAAACTAAGTTGGACTCATCCGAAGGATGAGCTTACAAACAAGCATATGTTATCCTCCTCAAGCTTGTAAAAAATAAAGAGGTACTTGCCAGAAATGGTGGGGGAACAATGAGAAGAATGAGCCTATTTGATATCCTTTTGTCTCAAGAAAAACCTTACTACCACTCTTGAACACGACAGTTATTCATTCATCTGGGTTGGGAAATCCTTTACCTCACAGTTGACCAAAATCACTTGACATTTTTAGCCGGGTTATGGGAGTCGACTTTGAGTCATTTATCACCAAACCATCTGTTGTGTCGTTATGTGTTCAAGAGATCTGAAACAAAACGTTCAATTGCAGAATACCTATCATCCATCATATCATCATTGAGTCAGTCCTTACAGCAACATTTCTTCAACTTGAACTATGGTTTCATGTTGCGGGCTTGCCTGTGACGGGTCACTTTCTATCAACATCAGAACATTATCTAGAGAGTTGACTTAGAAATCGTCAGTACCTTGAGGTCTGCATGCATCAATGGCAGGTTTCTCGCCTTCGACGTTAGTTTTCATCATTGACTTGCGAACGAAGGATTCCATGAAATGTTCGACATCGAATCATTCATTCACATCTCATGGATTGTGCTGGGTACTTTGAGAACCATTAACATTACTGGTGGTCTCTCTCAAGCTTGTTAACAGTTCACATCATTGACTGGTAATCAAGTGGTTTCTACCATGTTTGACATCGACTCATTTATTCACATGGTTAGAATCGTACCAATTCGGGAAGTAGAGATGAAGACCCTGGATCTAGTTTCCACCATCCAGGCTGCGAGGAGTTTTGTATTCATTATGTTTGTAGACCAATCATAAACAGATGGCTGCGTCCATGCTGTGTCTACACGAGTCTATAATTATGATGTATTATGAAATCATTCCTGTATCAGAATAGTTAGTCTGATAGTTAAAGTTTTGATCTGAGTATGGGAATGCCTACCTCAGCGATGATATGATCTTATACATGTATTTTGTGTTGAAAATTGCAGGTTCTGACCGGGCTCTCCACAAGATGATCCTCGAAATGATAAAGTACTTCACCCTTCCTATATGATTTAAACACCCTTATTTATTACAGGCTTCGTACTTTAGGGGGCAATCTGTTACACTGAAATTTGTCACCATGACTATCTGCAGTTAATATGGCTCCATCAATAGTCATATTATCCTCCTTCTCAAGCCTCATACCTCTACTCTTCATGTCAAACTTCAAAAAGAGAGAAAGTCAGTTAAAAACATGTTTATCTCTGGGTACGCAGGTTCTCTCTATCTTGCCTGCGTGTACGCACTCCGAACACACTGTACCTGCGTACTTGTACGCTCTGTAAGCCAAAGGATGGGTGCGTACCCCTGTAAAGGTCAAAAGGCGCGAGTTTCATCTTTTAAAAGTTACTTGTGGTCACTTCTAGAGCCTTCTAGAAGAGTGTTTGACGTGTATTGAGCGCCTCCAGATGGTTCATGCATCCCTATGATAGAGGAACTTATCTCATCAAGAGAGGAGCTACCCCATCCAAAAGAGGGAGTATCCCATTGATGTTGGACCTGAATAACTTCCTCTAGAACACTATAAATACAGGCATTGGGCCAGAGGAGGGGGAGGTTGAAAGCTGAACATTCCAAAGGGTAGATGCTGCTGGAATTAGGACTTCCATTGTTGACTTGTGAGGAGAGATTACTATCCTTTCTTGTTGCCATATTGGGAGTGGGTGAGCTTGTCAAAGTAGAGGAAATCTCTTGTTGGACCCTGGGAGGAGCTTGCACAACACCAAGGCTCAGGTTGTAATGGTTCCTTTTTTGTTTCCTTAATACAAATAAGTCCATTCTTCTCAATGATTTGTTGTTAATGAATTATTTCATGTACTCCTTGGTCTATGTGATGAATATGCTTTGTTTTATGAATTATTCAAGTGTTATGTAATCGTTTGCTTTGTTAGTGTATGAAGGTCTTAAAGTGAAGGAGGAGCTCATCTGGATCAGCAAGGCTGGACTGCTACAACAAGCATTGGACCTAAGGTAAGATCGAAAAACACTTGGTTTCTCATAGAATAATGTATGTTTAGAGAAGGATTGCTCTTGTTTGGTTTGTTTGTCACTAGAGAGTCTTAGACACCTAGGGAGGTTAGGTTTGTCCGCAAAAATAACTCTTTCCACATGACAGTAAGATCTAACACAATGTTAATAAGTCGAATATGTCGGGGAGCTAGATATAACGATGAAATAACACAAAACAACATGGGTGAGGAACTTATAGGCCCTGAACTTATGTTGACATGGCAATATGATAGGGGCTAGATAGGGGCCATGTGGATGCCACATGGTATCACAATGTTAATTTTTCTCGATATTATTGGTTAAAATTCATCTAAGGGGCATAAAGTTCAATACATGAGTCATATTGAGGTGAAATTTATATCACCAGAGAGTACCTGATGATTTGAAAATGATGATGGAATTTTTATTGGGATTTGAAAACTTTGAGAAAAAAAAAATTTCAGCCCCATTTTCATAACATACCTTGGATATCGGGACAAAGAAGAAATGTAACACCTCCCATAGCTGAGATAGGAGAAGGGGGTGTGAGGGACTTTTATAGAGTGGTATTAGAGCATACATTCTAAACCAAACATGAAATATCTCATGTGAAAAAATGAATACAATAGATTTATTATTATCTATGTTATTTTTTGTTGGATTCATCGTTGACGTGGTAGCTAGCCTTCATAGAATGCTTACATGTATTTTTATTTATCTAACTAACATGGGTTTTAGATGTGTGAAAAACATCAAAATAATATGCTTCGAATCATAATTCTTATTGTTAGCATGACAAGGTAATGAATTACTATGTTTATACTTGATTTTGCTGACATTTTTGTGTGTGTGTGGCAACACATAAGAAGACACAACTTGTAGCAAAAATATAAAAATGAGCACTAGAATGGTTTAGTATAGTAGGGACCAAACACATCATGAGAAAGAAGAAGAAATATCCCCTAGTGGAACAGATACCCTTAGGAACTTGAGAGATAAGTTGAATATTTGCAAAGAAGAGAACAAAAGACTCATTAGAAAATATGAAAAATAGGAAAAGTTAAACACGATGCTACTACAAAACCTATCATACATGCAAGGGTTGTTGCAACATGGAGTAACCTCTAGAGATATGGAAGTGTTTCATAATAAAAAGATCCGGGAGGAGCCTCATATGGTTGTGCTGAAAGACCGGGTTACCCTAGCTGCAAGTACCCCAAGTTACTACCCAGGTTACTCCACACACAACTGCATCTTTACATCAAATGCAAACAGTGATTCATGAAACCTTAACATATGTAGTCAATATAGGAGTATGAATTTACTTTTCCAAATGCCATGAGAGATGTTTCTCATGCCTTCCAAACTCGTTTTACTCACCTCGTCCAATTATACATGATTCAAATTATCAAATGTTGTAATGGGCATGCCAAACGGGCATCAACATGTAATCATGAAATTTCTACATATAGGTGCTACGAAATAATTTTGTTGCAAAGTTAAAATCCTGTAGGCATTGCGAAATGATTTCATAGTGCCCCTAAACAAATGTATTTCGAATTTTGTAAAGGTAAAATGACTTTCCCTTGTTCCCAGTTGACTACTTAGGGACCTAACTTGCTTCTTGACACAAATAATGACTTCATACACCTTTCTTCATCTCTTTTCCAAGGCTAAATCCATCTTACCAATCAACAACATTCAACAAAACAAGGCGCTATTTTTTTCCCGACACGTAGGCACTCTAAAACCATAACGACTCAAACAATTCTATCACAACTATAAGTTATAGGCATGGTTTCTCAACTCACGAGCATACTATTACTAATCTCAATGGAATACACAACCAAACATTACATAACACATTCCAATCTCAGTGCTCAAAAAAATCTATTGTGTTATCCCTGCCATATACCATGTGTGTTGAGCTATTATAGGCTCTGAATCACACCGCACATTCCTTCTATTGGCTTTACAACAACATCACAATTATGAAGGATTTAATATTTAGACTCTCTTTTAATATGAGCTTCACATGCAACATACGAACACAAAAAACATATCAATAGTAGGTACTTAGCTATCCATTCTAATATAAGGTTCAATAATAGTATATCATCAATACATATTATTTCTAGCCAGCACGCTTCTCAACACATTCAGATTCTTTGCATAAATCAACTCAACAAGTGCAGACTTCAATAAAGTGGATCTTCATTAATAGTATACATACAAAGGAGTTAAAAAACACGAAGGCATATAAACACGTTACTCATTAATCAAATTCAAATATATATTAAACTGGTCAGATATATAATGTGGGCATATTAAGACTAGGCCTCTTTCGACCTTTGTCTCTTCTCCTCGCTCTGGAGGTTTTCCTCCTCTCTCCACCTCTTAGGAGCTTCTTCTCCTCCACTTTTTCTCAAACACTCTTTCTCTGTAAAAATAAAGCTAACATGGGACAACCAAGAGTCATAAGATATGAATTGTTTCCCCTTCTCCACAAAATATGGTGTTGTAGTGGCTACAACCACCCTCCAAAATTTTTTCTAAGCTTCATTTTGGAGCCTGCCTACCAACCTTCACTGAAACATGTCTTGCTTCATCAAGTACACAATATCCAGTGATTTTCTTCGAGAAAGACAACCTGTAGATCAAACCTTGATACATTCCAATCACAAGCTATTGATTTGGACTTGGTCCAGTAGCAAGCTAAGCAACGCCTTCAAGAATTTGCACAAATATGGAGGGAAACCACCCTTCCCTCCAGAAACTGTGTAATCCTAACTTGCAGCCTGTTGGGCCACAGAATTGCGCAATTCTATTGAGCAAGCTTCACCTAGAAAATTGTGTAATCCTTCCTAGTTGGGTTGCTCAACCAAAAACAATGTAAACTTTGAAACGAGAACTATAAACTCAAAGTGGGAACTCTGGCCCAAAAACCCCCCCAAAAAAATAAAAAACAATGCTAAAAACGAAAAGTGTGTATACTGGAATGATGATTTTTTTTTTTAGGGTCAATTTTGATCATGTTTTAAAAATGGCAGTGAAAATGAAATTTTCGTTCAAAAAACAACTTGAAAATGAAAAAGTGATGATACTCAAATGATGATGTTTTTTATGGTCAATCTTCAACATTTTTAAAAAATGCTAGTAAAACCAAATTTTTATGTGCCAAACAAAGTTGTTTATGAGGAAAAAAACACACTAATGTTTTTGGTAGAATAACATTTTTCTTTCCTAAGTATAAATCCATATCCCCACCCCATGCCACCCCGCGGCCCACCCACCCACTCGGGGTGGTTGTTGGGCAATTCTAGGAATTTCCCAACACCACCCTGGGAGGGCAGGTGGGCCGCTGGAGTGGCACGGGGTGGGGCTCCATTTTGTGCCACCCCGATGGCCCGCCTGCCCACCCAGGGTTATTGTTGGGCGATTTGAATCACTGAATAGCAACCCCGGGTAGGTGGGCAAGCCACCGAGGTGGCGCGGGGTGGGGGTCCACCCCGCATCACCCCAGTGGCCCGCCCGCCCCCCAAGGTTGTTGTTGGGCGATTCGAATCACCCAAAAGCAACCCCGAGTGGGCGGGTGGGCTGCTAGGGTGGCAAGGGGTGGGGCTGCCACAACCACCCCCAGGGGACGGGCGGGCCGTTGGGGTGGCACTGGGTGGTGCTGCAATGCCCACCCTGTGGCTCGCCCTGTTATAGAAATATTTGGGCACTATAACCCCAATCTCATATTTCATTAAACCAAGGGATTCTAAGCCCCTAAAAGTGTTTTTTCATACCCTAAAGGAGCAAGTTCATCCGATTACATCATCTCCTAGAAGTTCTCCCTGAAAAACTACTCAGAACTGGTCAAAATTAGACCATACAGACTGCTCAGTGCTAAGGGTGCGATGCATCTCACTTACTACATGTAGAAAATGTGATGCATACTGAAAATCCCTTCTGTAGGGTGTGATGAGCGATAGCAGACAAATGGCAGAGGCAGTTAGCTAGGTGGAAACCCAAAGAATCTTCTAGAAACTGCCCATTTGACACTTGCCTCTTTGAATTCACCCAAAGATGAGTAAGAGATCATGAAATTTCTAGGTGGAACGAAGAACTATCAAAGAAATGACACTAATCAAAATCCCAAAAGTTGACTCACCCACCTGCAAATATCTATATATGGATCCCTCATCCTAGAGATCCATAGGCTGGAATTTGGTATTTTGTAAGGAAGTGTTGTTGGTTTCTCTATGAAACATCATAGTGTTGGGTGATCTAGCTTTTCATGAGGTGAAGAAAGCATTCATGCTAGGAGGATGGCACTCGGTCAGACCAATGGGTTGTAATCCTCTCTTCTACTACTTCTATCAATAAAGCTATTTGAGTTTTCCTCCATATTCTTGTATATTTCTGAATATTGTATTGATATATGCATTTGTATGGTTGATATACATCTGATCCTATATTGTTTATGGTTATAGATATCTATGCTTTGATGGTATTATGCTGCTTTGACTCTACAGGTGTTCCTTGAACTGAGACAAGTAAGGAAGGAGTGGCAAAGCTCTGTTAAAGGAGGGAGGAAACACGCAAGGAGCCAAGTGAAAGACTGAGGTTGGTACTCTCTACTTCTCTCTCATCTATTTCTCATAAAGGAAAACATAAGTAACTTTAGTTTGTTTGTTTCTAAGACAACTACCCATCTTAGTGGGACTAGCAGCTCTGAATGGACTCTATTTTTCCTGATAACAAAATTGTGACTCCGCTGGGGAGCGAATAGTTTGTTTTCTTGTTTCAATTTGCTCTATTTATAAAATACAGACGGAGCCTAAAGTTAAGCTAGCTAGCCTTCGAACTGATTTTGCTATGCAAATGCAAAGTAGATCAACGTTGCTTCAGTCAATCTCCGAGTTAGTTTATGAACTAAACATATGACTGGCAAACATCCTAAGTGCCTTGGTGGTAGCTCAAGTAACTTCATTAGATCAGCCCCTATACTTTGTGTTTACTTCCTATCATTAGCTCAACCTGAATCCCTGAACTAAGTTGTAAAATGTGAGAAAAAACCAAGCTCAGTTTGATCCCTGGACCATCGCACTGTCTCTCATTGGCAGTCTAGATGCATCACACCTCTCGTGTGCTACAGGTGAGATGCATCCCTATTTCCCTGTGTTACAGGTGCAATGATTAGATGAGACTGTTTCTGCCTCAAGATTTTGGTTTTTTCTTCATCGTCTTCAACTTTATTCAGCATTTTTGTTGTCTATGATCAGTATATCACTGTTGAAACTCCATTCCTTTTCATTATTCAGCCTCCATTGTTAAAAGAATTGTGAATGTTTTTATGTATTTTTCATCATTTACAGTTCTCTTTTGCAAACAGTAGCTTAATCGAACTGTCGTCTTTTGATTTGAAAGTGTTGCAATTGTTGTTTTCAGTCAAAGAAAAAAAGCCTTCCTCTTTTTGATAGTTGATTACACTTTTTCCATTGTATTTGATTTGATTTAATAGTATTTCAGTGTTGAAAGCAATTTTAAATTCGAAATCGCAAAGTGTCGTCTTAGTCTTCCTTTCTTTTTTTGAAAAGAAAATTGTTAGTATTGTCACTTTGAAAGAAAAATAGTTCAGATATGTACTTAGCATTATTTTTGTCATTCACACATTAAGAAAGTGGAAAACAAATACATGCATGTGCATTTGCATTTAGACTGCATGCGGAAATTGATTTAGGATAGTGCATTCTAGTGTGTGCTCTCTACTCTATGTTGAAAGAATTTTACTTCTCTTTCCTTAGTAGCTACGATTTTCATTGCAAAAAGAAAGTAAACGACAATTTATCATCTTAGATTGCATATTTAGGAATTGTATATCTATGTCACATGGCAAACCTTAAAGGAAAACTTCTTAAGAAAGATCAACTGTAAAATAAATTTCAATGAACATAAAAATGCTTTGGAACCTAACGTACAACATCTAGAAGACTAGGCTAGAGACGTATTCCGGCGTCGTAAGGCCTGGTAACTATCATTTTCATCGTGGGTTGGGTGATTCCTCCTCTTTGATATGACAAGTGCTAGTATAGACTTGTGCTCCCAGGTACAGTTGAGTATATATTGGGAGACCATAATAGCCTATATCGTTTATCCTTAGGAAGCTGTGTCTACTGCCCTATCGATCGCAATGCACTGAACACAACATTTTGGAAGATTGACTACCATAAATTAAAAAGTATTTTGTAGTTTTTCAATTGGTTTGGTAATCCCTCTATCTAGATTTCTGGAGTAGTCACTTTCGTTCCTCTTTAGACTCCTTAAGAGAAAAGGTCCATCTGAGCACTTGTCACTTCAGGGTCATTAAAAATCAAAGGCCACTAGAGCTATCTTTAGCTTTTTCTCGACTCTTAAAAAATGAAAAAGAAAGTTGTGTCAAAGCATCATAAAATTTATTTTAATTGAAATAACATCATTGTTCCCTCATTGGTCTTAGGTTGAGAAAATGGAGTCCACCAATCAAGGATTTCCCCTTGGGGGGAATCCTAGTCCCTTCTCCTCTTGGGGAGATGTTGGTGCACCTCATATGGCCACATTGTCCCTTCCAAGACTGACAATTGGCCTGCTAGTATGGCTTTTCTCGACCTTTGTCATTCAAAACACTGTGATTCCTGAGCAATCAAATTAGCAACCAGATGATACTAGAGTTACCCCCCAACCTTCTACTTCATATGTTTCTCCCTCTCCTTCTTCCTCTTCGCTTGGTGAAGCTAGTAAAAGTAAAAACCAAGTAATTGAGAAGAAAAAGAAAGGGAAGGAGAAGAAGAAGAAGAAGCCAATGACAAAAGGGGGTAACCATGCATTGTCTGACAAAAATCCACACATTGCACTGTCCAAACCTGAATCTCCATGTGTCATTTGCAAAGGAGACCACTATCATCGAGATTGTCCTTGCATCCCGTGGACTTTAAGGGACTGGTCTCCCCGCTTGTACAATCTGGTGTACTCAACATCTGACGATCATGTTTAAAGTACACCATCAACTAGTGAAAACGAAGTCAATCGACAAAAAGGAAGATCTAAATTTCCTTGTAGACTGTGTAAAGGCGATCATGCCATCCATCATTGTCCCTTCCTAGATGAATCTAAAAGAGTCTTGGATAACCATGCTGCTTCACTGCTATGTCTTCCTCCTGGATACAAGATACTCTTGCCGAGTCGATCACTAGTTGAAATTCTGACTGACACACCTTTGTGGTTAGTCGAAGCATCTATCATTAAAGATAAACCCTCTGAGTGCACACCAGACGAAATTCAACAGGTTGAGATAACAGTTGACCCACTCTTGTCTTTAGAAGGTCTACCTTTAGATGATACAGTCGCCAGAGAGAATAAAAGTAACACCATTCAAATTTTTTTTGTCAACACAGAATCCGATGAACATGGGGGAAATCTACCCATTCCTTTACTGTAGGAAGGAAGTTCTTCAAAGATTTACCTAGCTGTTTGTTCAGTCCCTCCTCCAAGCAATCTAGTTGTTTCCTTCAATTTGAATCTACTAGGCAGACCCCGTCTACCATCTAATCTACCACTCTGAATCATAGTACAAGCTTATAGAATGATCATGGTTGGTACTATCAGAGATGAAGGGGCTTTTGTGAATATCATTTCCTCAACTGCTTGGAAAGCACTTGGTTCACTATCGCTTCTGCCTAAGATTCGAAATCTGACAGGCTTCAACAAAGGAACCAATCAACCATTAGGGATCCTTCCAAGTTTGCCTATAACGTTGAGAAGGAAAACTATTTATCTGAATGTGATGGTAGTCCAAGGGCCATTATATTACAATCTACGCCTTGGGTGTGAACAAATTTATAGCATGGGAGCTATTGTTTCCACACTCTTTCGAGTAATGTGTTTCCCGCATGAAGGCAGAGTGGTCCAGCTCATAGACTAGCTTTCATTCCCCAGTTCAAACACAACTAGTATGCAAGTGCCATCCCTAACTGGTCTTTTTGCACAAGGAATGTCTCATCAATCTCTAGTCCATCCATCTGATGAGCGCGAGTGATTTGGTGAATGTGACTAAACCCAGGGGCCATGCACCCTGGTTTGCTTTGGCAAGAAAACTTTAGGTATAGGGTAGGTTTCCGCGAAGGGTATATGATTAGTCTGACACAGTCGTCCATTTAGGAAAATGGGATTAGACAGGAATAAGATTCCCTTGTCAAAGTTATGTGAGTGGATGTGTCCAACCATTCACCTTTGTCTATTTCGATGGACAGAGCCAAGGAAGTATTTTGTCTGCAAATGCGGATGGAACAATCTTGCAACTGCGAGAACTTCCATATGGTAACCTAGAGACTCTACTTTTCTTTATACTTGGAGGCATGCAAACCTCTTACATGCAAGTGAAAAGCAAGCTTTTATTTTTGTAGTTCGTAGGCTTATTTTCATAATTTGTAGGCTCTCAACCCTTTAACCTCATAGGTGGGTCATTCCTAGCTTGCATAAAAAGGCTCCGGAGAAAAAGTTTTGAATGGGGAAAGCTCCCTAAAAAATGAACCTATCAGTGAGACATCATTATTATATGACTGGCACGAGCAGGTTTACGCGAAGTTCAAGCTCGTTAAAAAAAAACCTAGCAATGAGCATATGTTCCCTCGGAGTTTAAGCTCATTAAAAAAGGAACCCATCCTTCGGTAAATAACCATTGTGATCACATAATCATTAGCTTTTGAGCCTTGGTCATGTTCTTACCATCACCTCCACTCTCTTTTAGCCAATCATATTCCTCAATTTGATTGTTTACCCCTTTTGAGAAATAGGGAGTGATTCTATTAGCCATCTTCTTTACACTACCGTGATTGAAAAGTTCCAAACCTTACCTAGAACCAATTGCTATCTGAAACATACTCATTCCTAAAAAAAAGAGTCTCCTTTAAGCTCTTTTCATCTAACTCGTAAAATATGAAAAGATTTCCAAACAATTAGCCTCTCCAACTCGGTAAAGTGATTGGAAGTTCCATCCCTCCTCTATATTTTAATATTTTTTGACTTGAGGGATCATTACACAAAAAGATCGAGCACTTGTCTTGTTCGGCTTGTTAAACCTATCAAAAAATCATCCCTTTCATATTATTTTATACTATTTTGGACTTAAGGGATTATACTACGAAAAAGGATTACTGCAGTTTCATTTCTGTCTCTTTTCAGATTCTCTAAAATTTGAAAGGACCTAGTTATCTTTGTCGTTAAACTCGTTAAAACAATAGTGACAACATTGTCCATGCAGACAAGAGTGAGTTTCATTGTCGCTAGGCTCGTTAAAACATAGTGACATGTTTGCGTGAAGGGCAAATTATAGAACAAGCATATGTTATCCTCCTCAAGCTTGAAAAAACTAAAGAGGTATTGGCCAGCAATGACTGGGGAAAATTATTGGTAGTAGGTCGCTCTTGAACATGACACTTTTGCTCCACCACCATGATCGAGTTGGGTTGGGTTATTCCGTTCATCGGTCACATCACCATTGGTCCTCCGTACCATCCATTTTTGGAGTTAATGCTACCAATCCATTTTAGTGTCACCGATATGTTCAAGAGAAGTCGCTCAAAGAATTCACCAACCCAACTTATGCCTCATCTACTGCAATACCTTCACGCTTCATTCTTTCATGACTGCCACCCTGAACCTTGTATCATCAGATCGTTTTCACCTCCACAAAATCATTTTCTCCGTTTTGTGTCGTAGATGTGGGATTAATTAAGGCCCTCCTACGACGGGTCACTTCTTGTCGACATCACCTCATTATCCAAGAAGTCAACTTAGGAACAACCCTTTCAGTACTTTGAAGCTTACATGCCTCAATGGCAAGTTTCTCACTTCCGGTGATAGGTTTACATCAATGGCCTTCAACCGGAAGATTTTGTGTGGTGTTCGACATCAACTCATGTATTTACACCATGTGAATTGTACTACCGTTCCTTGAGGGTCATTATCATTATCCGTGATTCCTCTCGCGCCTATTAATAGCTTATATCATTGGCTAGTAATCAAGCGATGTATTTCCATGTTCAACATCAGAACATCCTTTCACATGGATTGACTTGTACTTCGGGTGAAGATTGAATGAGTTTGAAGACCCCGGATCTAGTTTCATCCATCCAGGCTATGATATATTCAGGAAAATAAAGACATCAAATGTACATCATAGTTGCACAGATAATCATCCAAGATAAGGGATGATGGCTCTACCAGAATCATCAGTATGCCACACAGATAGTTGTCTGTCCTATGTACATGAAAATGAATTTATAAAGTTGAGCATGGGAATTCCTGCCTTAGCTAGATCATGAAAATATTATTAAGACAATGTATTTTATTGTATCTTATTACAGGTCACCTTCCAGTTCGAAAAACCTCAGACCCTCATGATAAAGCATTTCACCCGACATCAAAAGATTTACGACCACATGCTTTAGGGGGCAACTGTTATAGACATATTTGGGTACTGCAACCCTAGTCTCATATGTCCATAAACCAAGGGCTTCTAAGCCCCTAAAAGTGTTGTTTCATACCCTAAAGGAACAAGGTCAACTGATTACATCATCTCCCAGAAGTTCTCCCTGAAAAACTACTCATAACTGGTCAAACCTGGATGATATAGACTGCTTAGTGCTAAGGGTGTGATGCATCTCACCTACTACATGCAGAAAGTGCAATGCATACTGAAAATCCCTTCTGTAGGGTGCAATGAATGAGAGTAGACAAATGGTAGAGGCAGTTGGCTAGGTGGAAACCCAGAGAATCTTCTAGAAACTGCCCATTTGACACATGCCTCTCTGAATTCGCCCAGGGATGAGTAAGAGATCATGAAATCTCCAACTGGAACCAAGAACTATCAGAGAAATGACACTAATAAAAATCACAGAAGCTAACTCACCCACCTATAAATGTCTATATATGGATCCCTCATCCTAGAGATCCAAAGGCTGGAATTTGGTGTTTTGTAAGGAAGTGCTATTGGTTTCTCTCTAAAACATCATAGTGTTGGGTGATCTAGCTTTTCATGAGGTGAAGAGGGCTTTCATGCTGGGAGGATGGTGCTACGTCAGACCAATTGGTTGTAATCCTCTCTTCTACTACTTCTATCAATAAAGCTATTTGAGTTTTCCTTCATATTCTTGTATATTTCTGAATCTTGTATTGATATATGCATTTTTATGGTTGATATACATCTGATTCTATATTGTTTATGGTTATAGATCTCTATGCTTTGATGGTATTATGCTGCTTTGACTCTATAGGTGTTCTTCGAAGCGGGATAGGTAAGGAAGGAGTGGTGGGCGGGCCCCACCCTGCGCCACCCCGATACCCGCCTACCCCAAGGTGACCATTGGACGATTCTCAGAATCGCCCAACAGCCATCGCGGGGGGCTGGCAGGCCTTCAGGGTGGCGTGGGGTATGCACCGCAGCCACCCTCAGGGGTGAGTGGGCCACCGGGGTGGCGCGAGGTGGTGCTATGGAGCCCACCCTGTGCCACCCTGGAAACCTGCCCACCCCTAAGGTTGTCTGGTTGATTCCTGGAATCGCCCAACCAACCCCGAGGGGCAGGAAGGCCACCAAGGTGGCACAGGGTGGTGTTGCGGCACCCAACCCACACCACCCAGGTAGCTCACGCGCCCCCCGAGGGTGGCTCGTTGATTCCAAGAATCAACCATCCACCCCTAGGGGGCAGATGAGTCGTCGGGGTGGCACAGGGTGGGTGCTACACCCACCCAATGCCACCTTGGTGGCCCACCCACCCCCGGGGCATGTCAGGTTGCCAGGGTGGGTGCTACGCCCACCCCGTGCCACCCCGGAGGCCCACACGCACCCCGAGGGTGGCTGGTTGATTCCCGGAATGAACCAACCACACCCAGGGGGGGGGCAAGCCATCGGATTTGCAAAGGGTGGTGCTGCGGCGCCCACCCCTCGACACCATAGCTGTAGCACCACCCTGCTCCACCCAGGCTGGCCTTCTGCCCCCCGGGGGTGACTATGCAATTCCTGAAATTGCCTAGCCACCCTCGAGGGGTAGGCAGGCCACCGCAGTAGCGCTGGATGGTGTTGCAGCACCACCCCGAGCCACCCCAATGACCCGCCCACCCCCCAAGGGTGGTTGGTTGATTCTCGGTATCAACCAGCCACCCTCTAGGGTGGGTGGACCGTTGGGGTGGCATGTGGTGCTGCTCTGACGGCCACCCCACGCCACCCCGAAGGCCTGCCCAGCCCCCAAGGGTCGCTGGTTAATTCTCAGAATCGCCTAGCCACCACCGAGGGGCGGGCGAAATGCCGTGGAGGCGCGGGGTGGTGTTGCGACACCCATCCCTCACCACCCCGGTGGCCTGCCCGCCCCTCTGGGGTGGCTGGTTGATTCCCAGAATCAACCAGCCCCGGGGGCGGGCGGTCTGTCGTGGTGCCGTGAGGTTGTGCTGCGGCGCCCACCCCGCATTACCCCGATGGCCCACCCACCCCCAAGGGTTACTCGGTGATTCCAAGAATCAACCAGCCACCCCCATGGGGTAGGTAGGCCACTGGGGTGGCATGGGATGGTGGTGTGGCGCTCAAACCGTGCCACCCCAGCAGCCTGCCCACAAGTCGGGGGTGGCTGGTTGATTCTGAAAATCAATCAACCACACCCGGAAGGTGGGCGGGCCACCGGGGTGGTGAGGGCTACGGCGCCCACCCCTAGGTGTCGGGCCGCCGAGGTGCCGCAACACCACCCCGACGGCCCATCCGCCCCACGGGGGTGGCTGGTTGATTCTTGAAATCACCCAGCCACCCCTATGGGCGGGCAAGCTGCTGGGGTGGCGAGAGGTGGGTGTCGCAGCACCAACCCTCGCCACCCGAGCAACCCACCTACCCCACTGGGGTGGCTGGGTGATTTTGAGAATCAACTAGCCACTACCAGTGGGCTAGCAGGCCTCCGAGGTGGCGGGGGATGGGCACTGCAGCACCACCACGCGACACCCTAGCAGCCCGTCGGCCACTCGGGTGTGGCTAGTTGATTCTGAGAATCAACCAGCCGCTGCGAGGGCGTGGGTAGGTCGTCGGGGTGGTGCAGGTTGGGTAGTGTAGCACCACCTTGCACCACCCCGGTGGCTCGCCCGCCCCCCGGTGGTGGCTACCAGGGTGGGCGCCGCAGCAACAAGCCGCACCACCCCGGTAGCCCGCTCACCCCCCGGGGGTGATTGGGCGATTCCCAGAATCAACCAACCCCCCAAGGGGTGGGTGGGCCACCAGGATCGCGTAGGGTGTACTCTGTAGCCCCACCCACCCCTGGGGGTAGCTGGTTGATTCTCAGAATCACCCAACCACCCCAGGGGGTGGGCGTGTCCCCTGGGTGGCGCAGGTTGGTGCTTCGACGCCCACCCCATGGCACTCCAGCGGCCAGCCTACCCCGCGATGGTGGCTGGTTGATTCTCGGAATCAACCAGCCACTCCCAAGAGGCGGGTGAGCCACCAAGGTGGCACATGGAGCTGTTGCGATACCCACCCCAAAGGCCCGCCTGCCCCACATGGGTGGCTGGTTGATTCTCGGAATCAACTAGCCACCCTCAGGGGGTGGGCATGCGGCCAGGGTGGTGCTATGGCACCCAGCCCATGCCACCCCGGTGACCCGCCTGCCCACCATGGGTAGCTAGTTGATTCTCCGAATCCTCCAAATCACCCAGCCACCCTCAGGCAGCGGGCAAGTCATCGGCGTGGCGCAGGATGGTGCTATAGCGCCCACCCCTCGCCACCCCGGCAGCCCACCCGCCCCCAAGGGGTGGCAGGGCCCAGAATCGCCGAGCTAACCCCGAGGGGCAAGCAAGCCACCGGGGTGGCATGGGGTTGTGAGGGGTGGGTGCTGCAGCACCACAATGGGCCACCTGAGTGACTCACCCACCCCTGGGGGTGGATAGGCGATTCCGAGAATCAACTAGCCACCCCATGGGTGCAGGCGAGCCTCCAGGGTGGTACGCAGTGGGCGCTGGAATCAACCAGCAACCCCCGGGAGGCGGGTGGGCTGCCAGGGTGGTGCATGGTGGTGCTGCAGTGCCCACCGTACACCACCCTAGAGGGCCATCGGCACCTAAGGGGTGGCTGGTTGATTCTCGGAATCACCTAGACACCCTCGGGGTGGGCGGGTCGCCGGGGTGGCCCATGGTGGTGTTGCAGCGCCCACCCCTCACCACCCCAATGGCCCGCCCACCCCCCGGGGGTGGTTAGTTGACGGAATCAACCAGCCACCCCCATGGGGCGGGCAGGCCACAAGGGTGGCGCAGGGTGGTGCTGCGGTGCCCACCCCGCATCACCTCGGAGGCTCACCTGCCCCCCAGGGGTGGCTAGTTGATTCTCAGAATTGCCCAGCCACCCTCGAAGGTGGGTGGGCTGGCAGGGTGGCGGTGGGTGGTGCTGCTGCAATGAACCCTCACCATCGCAGTATTCCACACTCCCCCCAAGGGTGGCTGGTTCATTCTCGGAATCAACTAGCCATCCCCGGCGTGCAGGCGGGCCATCGGGGTGGCATTGGGTGGTGTTGCAGCGCCCACCCCGCGCTACCCTGGTGGCCCACCCTCCCCCTGTGTAAGGTCCTCAAGCATGCATGACGACTCGGAGCGCACGATGGGCACAGGTGCGGGCGAATCGGCGAGTTGGCACACACAGCACGCGCACGCATGGACCGGCGAGTCGGAGCACACAGGAATGCGATGAAAGCGCGAGCTAGGTGCGACGATATGTGCGACAGTTTGCGACAAGTGATAAAATGAAGTGCGATGGGGAAGTTTATACTCGTGGAGCGTTTGCCGATATGATCAAAGGGCCGACTCAAATGGAGGGCAGGCCAACGTGTTTGCAAGGCGTTCAAGGGGTGTGTGAATGAGATTTTGTGGTTGGCTGGGTGAGCCACCACCCCATTTGCGATGAGTATAAGTGTAATGGAATTGGAGTCATTTGCAACAAGAATTTGATCATGACATCTTCGCTACATGGAATACAGGTGCATCCTTGTGTGCAGATTCAAGGAGGTGAAGGCGCAGATATACATGCGCCCATTCTTGGGTGGTCGTGCATGAAGAAGCATTGAACTTGGTGTTGGGTGAAGGTGCAGGCGAAGGTGCGCCCGGTGTTCGGGTGAGACGTGCATGGCGAATGTGTGGCGCCCGATTTGTGCAACGACTTGGCGTGGGTGTCTTGGCAGACTCGGGGAGCGCCCGCCCATCGTGCAAGTGTGCACAAAGACTTGTTGATGTGTTGATATTGTGGACGGAGGTGTGTCTTGGTTGGAGGTGCCCGTGTGTGGCGACCTGGAGGTGCACCCGAGTTGCAACATGATCATGCGAAAAGGTGAACGAAGGGTTGGTGAGTCGTGCAGCGACTGTGCGGAGGTGCCAACGAGCTGGGCAACCAAGTTTGCCGAAGTTGTCAAAATTGGCTGTGTAAATTTGGGGTTTCCCAAGATTTAACTTGTGTATTGTAAAAGTGAAGATTGTATAATATATTGATATCGGGCAGACTCATATTGTAGGGAGTTGCCCCTCCCTTTATACTGTTGTGAATTTCTCTTGTATAATTCTATTGATAATGAATGTGTATGGGTGTTCATTGCTATAAAGGCACATTAATAATACTTGGTTGAGAATCACAAACTAAGTAGGAATAAGTGGTTAGGCATAGTCCATGAACATAAGTATTGGTGAAAAGAAAGTGTTCAGTGGTGCCGCACCTTGCCTAGCATGGTTGAAAGACTACCGTAGGCTTGGGGGCGTGACAGTTGGTATCAAAGCTCGTGAACAGGTTCAAGTGTTGAAGTATTGAAGTTGATACACAACTTGACAGTTGGTATCAGAGCAGGCTGATGACCGGGTTGATGAAGAAGTGATAGTGGAAGCAGGTACTTGCAGGTGAAGGAAGCTAGTTTCACATACAAGTGGAACAAGGGCCGGTTCATGGTTGCAGGGAACTTGGTGAAGTTGGTGAAGGTTGGAACCAAGGGTCATAGAGTTGGGCAGGCAGTACTACGTGCTATTCATACGATTTGGGCACTTGCCAGGTGGGCAAGTGGGACTGCGTGTGTGCAGGTATACACGGTTTGGGCATCTATGGACCAAACAAAGTACGAACCGGGGAAGACGTGCGACAAGACATGGCAGGTTTGAAAGAATGCGAAGGGAAGCTCTTGCTTACCTTATATAGGTTGAAGCAGATGAAAAGGGAGAATCCCTGGATTCGAGAGAAGCTTGCAGTCTTGGAAAAGAATATTGAAGATGAGCTTCTTCAACTTGGATGGACAATGGAGCAAGATGAAGTTGCAGATTGTGCAAACAAGGAAGAGGAAGCCGTGATAGTTGAAGATGTTGCAGACATGACCATGATGGAGGATGAACTTGAGATTGATCAAGTTGGACCAGGATCATGCAGTTTACAGACATGGATGGAGGAGGGTACTCTCATGCAAGAACCTCATGATGATGATGTAAGTAAATTTGATACTTGTGTTTCACTTGAGCATTTGGTAGATGGACCGTATGCAGGGAAGGGCAAAGTCAGGTTGCCGATGCTAGGGAGCATCTTACCATGGATGACTATGATGAGACCTTGTATGAAGAAGCAAGGATTGTTGACTATTGCAGGACTTGTTGGGGTTGTTTGTGGCCTTATGGTAGAAGGTACAAAGGCCCATGACAAGGCAGGAACATGATGATTGTTGTGGATGAATGGGTCATGCTTTAGTCACATTGGCTAAGTGCCCAACATGACTCATGAACAGATTGGGGGGCACACAATTGAGTTGCTTGGGTGGAATTCTCATGGCTGAGACCAAGAGCAAGTCTTGGTGGAACCTTTGGTGGAGGAGCTATGATGGAGAGACTCATGTGATGATGATATGGTTGGGTGACCAAGTTCACTAGACCAAAGATTGCAGATTTGGATGGGGATGACCGATTGTTGTGATGGGTCTACTTTCTTGGACTACATGGCAACTTAGTCATGGACATCAGGTTGGAGACATGGAGCATGGCAGTCTTATGCAGGGACATTATGTGGGAGCACTTGTAGAGGTGTCACTTATGGGCATCCAATGAGGAGTGCCAAAGCAGGGCTGTTGTGCAGATGGATTTGCTAGTGTGACATGGAGACATATACTTATGAGCCTATGGAGGGGTTGCGCACTATTGTACAACAAGGCCATGGACTTGGATGGAGTTGTGAGTAGACTATGGGGCATTCTTACTACATGGAGAGCTGAGGCATCTTGCAGAGACCTTTGGGCTGAGACTTGTATGCTTGCTGAGATGTTGGTTGGGGGTGGCTTATGGAGCTCATGATGACATGAGGTTGTTGTGACTTTTGGGGACTTCATATATGGTGGACTAGG
The DNA here is from genome assembly GCA_000404065.3 of Pinus taeda. NCBI lineage: Eukaryota > Viridiplantae > Streptophyta > Pinopsida > Pinales > Pinaceae > Pinus > Pinus taeda. Next base: position 19,905 of record APFE030200090.1, read on the forward strand.
AGGATCTGATGCATTGAGGAGTTGAGGTCAGAGACTTTGATGCAGGATGGGGTGCATACTTTCAAGTACATGCATGGGGATGTCTTGAAAGAGTGACTTGATGTAGAGGATCAATATGAGACACTTTGGAGTGATGGAGTTACAATGATGATGATGCCTTTTTGGAAACACTTGGGCATGGGTTGAGCCGAGACTCAACTACTTTTGACACATGGGAGCTGATTGATCTATGATCATGGGCAGCACATGGATAGATGAGACAGGTGTGTACTTGTTTCTATGGCAGACTTGAGGGATGACACATTGAAGATGTGATGGAGGTAGCTTCATGGACTTGGATGTGGCACACTGAGAGTTGGGCTTTGATGAGATGGTCTCTTCATATTGAGGAGGCACACATATGGATGATGTTGGGATAGATGTGGCTGATTTCATGCAGTACACTGACACCAAACATCATGGACAACATGTTGTAGATGAGATGAGGACTACTTCATGGACCTGAGCATGGCTTACACTTATATGGATGGATTCTTAATCAAGTTCAGGATGTGACAGGATGTTTTGAGAAACGACTGATGATGGCATGAGGATGTTCACTCTCATGGTTTGAGCGTAACAGTTGGACTGATCACCCGACTAGTTCAAACATGGGGACTGGTAGTGTACAGAGATGTGTTATTATTTGTTGGAGTATCATGGCAGCAGTTCACGTGAGAACGACACATGATGAGGTCGACATGATATGTTGCAATGAGCATGTAGCTTGAGATGGAGGGGCAACCCTTCCACGATGGAGCAGCATGTGGAGATTGTGACAGGGTGGTATGTTGTGGAGATAGTTACCAGGATGGTATGTTGTCGAGGACGACAACGATTTCAGGTGGAGGAGGATGTAAGGTCCTCGGGCGTGCACGATGAGTCGGGGCACACGGTGGGAACGGCCATGGGAAAATTGGCGAGTTGGCGCACACGGCAGGCGCACGTGGGTGGACCGGTAAGTCGAAGCACACGGGAATGCGACGAAAGCGCAAGCTAGGTGCGACAATATGTGTGACAGTTTGCGACAAGTGATAAAATGAAGTGCAATGGGGAAGTTTATACCCGTGGAGCATTTGCCGATATGATCAAAGGGCCGACTCACATGGAGGGCAGGCCGACGTGTTTGCAAGGTGTTCAAGGGGTGTGTGAATGAGATTTGGTGGTCAGCTGGGCGAGCCACCACCCCATTTGCGATGAGTATAAGTGTAATGGCATTGGAGTCATTTGCAACAAGCATTTGATCATCACATCTTCGCTACATGGAGTAGAGGCGCAGTCTTGTGTGCAGATTCAAGGAGGTGATGACGTAGATATACATGCACCCGTTCTTAGGTGGTCGTGCACGAAGAAGTGTTGAGCTTGGTGTTGGGTGAAGGTGCGGGCAAAGGTACGCATGGTGGTCGGGTGAGGTGTGCATGGTGAATGTGTGGCACCCGATTTGTGCGATGACTTGGCGTGGGTGTCTTGGCAACTTGGGGAGCGCCCGCCCATCTCGCAAGTGTGCACGAAGACTTGTTGATGTGTTGAGATTGTGGATAGAGGTGTGTCTCGGTTGGAGGTGCCCGTGTGTGGCGACTTGGAGATGCACCTGAGTTGGGAAAACAACACGATCGTGCGACGAGGTGAACAAAGGGTTGGTGAGTCGTGTGGCGACCATGCGGAGGTGCCGATGAGCTGGGCAACCGAGTTTGCCGAAGTTGGGAAAATTAGCTAAGTGTAAATTTGGGGTTTCCCAAGATTTAACTTGTGCATTGTAAAAGTGAAGATTGTATAATATATCGATATCGGGTAGACTCATATTGTAGGGAGTTGCCCCTCCCTTTATACTATTGTGCATTTCTCTTGTATAATTCTGTTGATAATGGATGTGTATGTGTGTTCATTGGTATAAAGGCACATTAATAATGCTTGGTTGAGAATCACAAACTAAGTAGGAATAAGTGGTTAGGCATAGTGCATTAACATAAGTATTGGTGAAAAGAAAGCGTTCGGTGGTGCCGCATCTCGCCTAGCACAGTTGAAAGACTACCGTAGGCTTGGGGGCGTGACACCCTCG
>APFE030200090.1:24472-52994 GCA_000404065.3 Pinus taeda
AAAGGCATCCCTCATTTCAGGGACCTATTTTTGGTAGTGGGAGGTTACATGCGAGGATCATTTTAGAAACCTCCCACCAAGTGTCGCTTTCCCTAGATTTTTGGCTTGCATGTCATAACCTCGATTTTATCAAAACTCATCAACAAGACACTGCAGAGCTCATTCCTCACATCAAACTTGTATCTCTAACATCCCACATTGCATCTAGGAGATGTCGGAACATTTAGCTCAATTGTTTTAGGGTAAGCCCACTTTCCATGTCTTGTGTTGCATTTATGGTGCTTTTTGTGTTTTGCTTCATATGAACATTGCCTGTTTGATTTCATTGAGTGCTTGTTGTCATTTTGACACATACTAGATTGTACAACCATTGTTTTAGTTTTCATTAACATCTCACTATTGTCGCATGCATGAAATTGTTTTTCACAAGGCCCCCTATCTTTGGAGCACTCTTAGGACAAGTGAAAAAAAAATATACCCCCCCCCCCTCTCCACAAGGGATGGGATGTGATGGAAAGGGGGGGGATCTTTTTTTTTCATTTTTCTTAAGAGTGCTCCAAAGCTAGGGGGCCTTTTTTTCGACCCAAAAGCAATCACCTCAGTAAGTAGGGACAAGGCTAGAGACAAAGTAGGGCCAGCTGGTTGCTAGCTAGGTCAGATAGTAACTGGCTATTCTGACCAAATGCATGTTGGAGGTTCTTGTAGATGTTGTGATACAAACAGAATATCAATATACCACTTGGTGGCAACAAATTTTTCCAGAACCTTTTGAGTTGAACTTGAGTCATATTCTTTTGCCAAGGTAGCCAAGAAATTAATTTAAAGTGACCGTAAATTTGATTCATTGACCATTCTAGCTAATACTTGTCCTTGAATCAGCCTTCTGTGTTTGATTTCGATATCATACTTGAGTATAGAGGCAATCAACTTACCCCACCTCCCATCCGGATCAGTCTAAGTCATAATATCTTTGACTGTAGCACTTGGTACATAAGAAACAATGTGTGAATATAGAACATAAGTTCGAAAATCCTTCAAAGGTTTCATGAGAGAAAAGGCCTATTTTTTCATAATATCATATTTAAGAGCAACATATATGAGAGTTCTACTAAAAAATGAAATTGGTTGTTCCACTCCTTGCTAATTTTTTTGCATTAAAACAACAAAAATAATGTGCTCTGAAGAAAAATAAAACATGATAAACTCACTTGTGTAATCTGGATAGACAAGTGTAGGAGAACGGGACAATGTAGATTTAACTTCATCAAAAGATTTTTTGCTTTCTTCATTCCATCTTCTAAATGGTTGAAATTTGAATTAGATCAATATTAATGTCTTACTTTAAAATTATATGGCCTAACAACTTACCTTCCTCTAACCCAAACAAATATTTTTGGGGATTTAATGAAATGCCATATTTTCTGCACTTTATAAGAACTTCCCTCAAGTGCTCCAAATGGTCCTCATCTGACTGTGAAAAGACAGTGATATCATCAATATATATTACTCAAAATTTGTCCTTCTCCTCTGTGAAATCTATATCCATAGCTCACTGAAATGTCACTCCCGCATTCATCAAAACAAACAACATCTTGGCATATTTGAAGGCCCCCAATGGTGTAGTAAATGTAGTCTCATCTTGGCCTTCTGGGTGAACCAAAATCTTCTTATATCCTGAAAAACATCCAACAATTGCATTCTCCTCGCACCCACCATTTTCTGAAGGATGTGATCCATTTTTGGTAATGGATAGTTGTCCTTAAGTGACAACATGTTTAAGTTTCTAAAATCCACACACAATCTAATTTCTCCTATCTTTTTCTCTGATTGGTACCAAGTTAGATAACCAATTAGAAAATCTGCGAGGTCCTTTAATGCCAGCATCAAATAATTTTCTTACCTCCTTCTCGATCAAAGGAAGAAAAATCGACTTTATCCTTTGTAACTTATGTTTTGATGGCCTTTGATCCTCTTTTATTAGTATTGTGTGTTGGATGATGTCATTATCATACACTTTCAAGTCCTCATATCCCAATGCAAATACATAAAAAAAATTGACTCAAGAAGTCAAATATTTCTTCTTCATTTCTGGACCCAAATGCTTAGAAAAGTTTATCATCTTTGGGGTATTTGTTGTGCCTATGTTACATTATTCCACTCCATCACCAATAGGCACCAACTTTGGCCTCTTGGACACATCATTCTGATCAAACAACCCTTTGAAAGCCACTAGCCCTCTTGGAATGACATTTTCTTTCAGCTGCACCACTTTCATTTATGCCCCTTTCTTGTCCAATTCTTCTTTCATCTAATTTATAAAGCTCTCCTTATCAACAGCTTCCCATCTGCAGTCCTTTTCCAACCTCATTTTAGAAAATTCCTCCTTCATCAACAAGAAATTTTCCAACTACTTGTATTTTTCTAAGACTTGCTAATACCTAAAGTTATACGAGACAACGGGTCTGTATTTTAATTCCACTTCATATTGCCTGTAACACTTCTTGAAATATCAAAATCAAAGGTTGATGCATCCAATGCATTTGCAACAACATTCTCTCTTCTAGGAACAACTGAAACATTACATTGAGAATTTTTTTTCAAGTAATATAGGACATCATTCTCATAAGCACACATGGAAGGATGTTTCATTTAATACTCACCTTTAACTTGCTTGAAAACTAACTCTGAATCCCCATAAACAATTATCCTTTTGGTTCATAATTTCTTGAAAACTTGCAGACCTAAAAGGAGCACTTCATACTCTGCGACATTATTAGTACAATCAAAAACTAATTTGTATGAGCATAACTTGGCCTTTCCGACCTCTGGGATTACTATCCATACACATACGCCAACACCATATCTGCTTGCTACCCCATCAAATTGCATGGTCCAAATGCACTAATGTTACTCATCTTTGTCACTTATGTAAACCTTCATACCTACATATTTTCCATGGACTATTTTTTTGTTCTATTCTTCAATTTGATTGCTAATCTGTTTCACATTTTCCTCCTCTTTTATTTTTGAATTTGTCTCCTCTTTATCAAGACAACTAGAATTAAATAAAACAAAAGAATCTAAATCAGAATGATCAACATATACTGGATGATTTGCAGGGTTCTCTTTTCTACTCATCATGTATTGCATGAGTGGCTCCCTATATAGTATCCTTTTATAACCACCAAATATTGAGATAGTGATATAAGACGTATCAATATGCATCGCATCGTGTAGCTTTTCCATCCATGGTCTAGAAAGAAGCATGCCAAATTTTGGAGGTATGTCTGCTACAACAACGTCCATCACGATACATTTGGAAGGAATCTAAGTCAATTATGCTGCTAAATCCTTGATCAATCCTAGGCACTTCACTTTGTTGGGATCAAATGAGTACAAGTCCATGTAAGGTCTGGTGATGTCCAGCCCCAGTCTCTCCATAATCATTTTCGGCATCAAATTGTGTGATGCCTCGGAATTTAGTATAGCATTGTGTAATATTTAATCATGCACGTTAAAACTAAAATAAAAAGGAGGCACATCCCTAGTGAGCTCTAGTATTGCAGAAATAATGCTGCAACTCTTAGGGATCCCTTCTTTACTTTTATCAACTTGGTAGTTCATAACAAACTTGGAAGTGACGGTGTTGTATGCACAAGTACTAGCTCTTACTGTAGGTTGTCACTTGATCAGCTGGCACAAGTTTGCTAGGAGGTTAAGCTAACTTCTATGAGTTCTCAGAAAAAGCTTTCACTATGATGGAAGAGAGCTAATTCTACAGGGGTTATTCTACTTGCAGAAAGAGAAGGAAAACTATAATGAAACACAAACCCTTGCAAACCTTAATTTTGCATGAAAAGAGATAGAAACTACTGAAATGGGTACCATTAACTTCTAAAATGGTAAATTTCATTTATTCAAGCTACTTCTGAAGAGAGATGGAAAAAAATCATCTTTTAGTACTTTTGGGGTATTTTTGTGTGGGATTATTATGCTTATTGTTTGACTAATTGTGATTGTGCGGAGGTTTGGTTGCAAAAGAGGATGGAGTTGGATTTTTCTGAAGATGAGGAAGGTGTGGAGAGGTCCTAAGAAGTCCCTCATACCCTTTTGGAGACTTCCATTTTGATCATACTTCAAAAAATCCCTCGCATGAACTCATACAAGAGGCTGCAGGGGATCTACAGGAAGTTCTACATGAGGTTCTAGAGGAGGAGGCCGAAAGTGGTTTTTGGAGGTTTGAAGGTGGAAAAATGGTGGGAAAAGGGAAATGAAGGCTAGATGAAGGTGTTGGAGGGTCTAGGACTCTGTCAATGAATATCAAGAACGAAAAAGAGGGTTGGACTTGTTCAAAGTGGAAGAAAACAACTTTGAACAAAAACACAGAAATTAGGGCAGATTGGCGACATGAGCGGGAAAATCTTGAGAGATGAACTAGTACATATTATGCTATGGAGGAATAATGAGTTGGAGTGTTCTACAAGTGAGCTGCACACTTATTTCCCAAAACTGACCAAAGAAAAAACTGAAAAAAACAGAGTTTGTCTATTTTGACCTAAAATCTGACCTAAAAATAGAGTACTGTTGAACAGAACTTTATGAACAGAAAATTATGTGAGAAAGCCATGGTAAATGAACTTGAAATGGTCTAAGCATGTGGATCCAAGCAAATATCAACTTCTCCAACTCAAAACATCACACTAGCAATTGCGTGAAAGGTAAAAACTGTGTTTTTGGTGGCAGCAGTAGTTCCTTGACCTCAAATCATGGTCCCAAGGAGGGAGAAAGGAGATCAAGACCTGCTGGTATCCTTTTTGTATCTTTCTTTGTTACTACAACAAACTATTTAAGTAACTTGAAGCAAGAACAACTAATTTAACCAAGAAAAGCAACCTATTTTACCAAATTAAGATTTAACCTACACAACAGAAATCAACGTATGAATGCAAGAAAAGAACATATAAATACAAAAAAGAGGTGTTGGGAAGCTTGGGTTTGGCCCTAACCCAAGAGCTTTAGCCCTCTAGAGAAGATAAGTTCCGGTTCAAAGTTGGCTTCAGCTTCATTGATAAAAAAAATAATAGTTACATCACAAAATTGTCTGCAAAAAGAGTTTGAAAGTGAGCTGAGTACAAGACTGAAGTAAAGTGTGAAAATAGACTATCAAATGGCTAATCTACTGAAGTTTGAAGCCTTCTTATTTATACAAGTGTAGACTCCCAACAATCCTCCTAAACTCAAGGAACTCGGCTACCTAAAACTAGAGATAACAACAACGCTACTTGAGTTGCTCGACTACCCCTTGGAATCCTTGATGTGGTGGCCTTTGTACTCCGAGCTACTGATGGAGAACTCAAGGAAGGGGTCATTAATGTAGGAGACACCCCTCCTATAATTCCTCAGCCCTGTTTCCTCGAATCTGGCTGTCATTTTGCTCATAAATGTCTAGTCCTTGTCCAAAAATTGTCCAAAAATCTGCAATAAACACTCATTAGACTATGTGGCAAAGTGACAATCCCCATTCACTCAATTTAGATAAATATATTCAAAAACATACAAAAAAATATGGAGAATGGTGGATTAAATGAAAATAATAGGAAAAATGGGCCCATCTAGTTACCCATTTCTGGGGCTCATCATCACCCCCCTGTTGAATGGGTTGCTCATCCTCTGAGCAACTAATCCAGTTCTTCATCTTTGATAGCTTTAACAGCTTCTCTGACATCCCAAGCCTCTGATGTTATATCCTCTTCTTTGTCTTGAAAACTTGCTTTTTTTTCCACTTCCTGCCAATGTTTCTGTTCTTCCTCCTCTTTAACCCCTTCCAACAATCCTAGCAATAGTGGAGGACTGAACTTAAGGCCAATCCAATTGGCTTTCAAGGTTTGCATTGATTGTTTATATAGGGGCACTCTCATCATAGCCTACCTCATTCTGGTTGGGGAATGATATTCCCTGATCTTTAGGCTATGTGACAAGGTATTCCACCTTCTCATGCATGCATGAAGGTAGTTATCGGAAAATAGCCTCTCCATATCTTCAAAATGAGTGATAGCTTGTGCTTGTCTGTCAACATAATCGAGGAGGACTTGAGGATTGTATATAAGGTGTTGATGGGAATAAATGAGATCTAAGGGGTTTTCTGGTTCTGCCCTTATCATGAGGGGTTCACTTAGCTCCTTTGTCATGATCCTTTGAATTTCCACTGCCCTCTTATCTTCATGGTTCAACTAGGAAGCCATAGCCATGAGCTATAGGTCTCCTAGTGTAGAATTCAGATCCCACATTTTCATGTCTGGTAGTGCCATATTATGGAGGTAAAATTATGCTAATTTGGCTCTATCCTTGGCTGAACTATTACCACATAAATGCATAAACTGCTCATAATTATGGAATGGGATTGTGCCCCTCTGGGCCAGTGTTTTGATCTGGAATTGGAGCCACTGGTCTTTGAGATATATCGCATAGGATCTAGCTAGTTATTTGCACTGCAAGGCCTCTATTGCCCAGCTGGCCATGCAAGCCATCTGGGCTTCCTTTTCCTACCACTGTTTTCTTAAAATCAACACTTCAGTTGTTGCCTGAGATTCCTTTTCTTGCTTCTATTTCATCAGCATTTCATCATCGGTTTGTGGCTCTTCCTCTTGCTGATGTTTCTCTTCTACTTCCTTATCTCCTAGGGGACCTTCCTATTGTTGTTGTCCTTCAAAAATTGGCAACTTGTCTCCCCCTTGAGTTTCCCATTCCTGTAACTGCTTTTTCAGCAGTTCATTTTCTTCCTGTAGTTGGGTTGTTCTAATGCTTTCTGTGTGTCTTAACATGCCCAACTCCCTTCTCAAATTTGTCAACTAGTCTTCCATGTGCCCTATATCTTCAACTCCTTTATATTTAGCAATCTGCATCTAGGTGTGGGTTCTGACCCTTTCTTGTTCTAATTCAAAGAAAAGAGGCACAACGAATTTCTGTGGGATGATCTTCCCACCTTCTAGCATATTGTAATATGAGCCTAAATTAGGCTGAGCGCTTGGTTTAGGTATCTCTTTGGCCTTGCCTTCCTCTTGTGACTGTTCTGCTACCTTCTCTTCTAATTTTTCAATTTCTTTCAGCTTGGTCAGTGTTTCCTGTAGAGATTTTGAGCTTCCTGTAGGACTACTTTGGATTCCATAACTTTGATTCTTTCCTTCTAGGTGGACGTTTTGGGACTCCCTCTCTCGTAAGTGATAGGGATCTTGGAAGGAGATTCCTCCTTCTCAATAGGTGCATCTTCAATGATAATGGGTTCTTTAGATGGTGGCTAGGGCTTTCCCACCTTAATCCTGGTGCTCCTCCTGGCTTTGAAATACATGGATGTTTCTCTTTTTGTTTTTCCCTTTTGTTTTGCTAGAGTGCTCAATGCAGCAAGCGCAACTACTGCTTCTTTTGCCAATGTTTCAGGGGATGTTTCTTTCTGCTGCTCTTTTCCTTCATCTTATGCAGTCTTTTCTGTGTCTACTGTTTTTGCTTGTGTCTCTGATATCTCTGGTAGTGCCTTCTCCTTTTCTTGCTGGGTAAGTACCTCTCCTCTGGCAGTCGTTTTCTGGGCTTTCTTGGGCTTTTTCTTCTCAACTTTTGTTCTTTTCCTCTTCTTTGTTTTTTAGGCTTTTTTCTACCTTAGGTACAACATTGGATTTGTCAAGTTCCTCCTCTTCTTTCTACTTATCCTCTGTTTCTTGTTCCTCCTCTATTTGAATATTTTCTGTCTCCTTATGAGTTTCCTTCTCAATTTCCTCTTTCTCTTCCTCCTCTTCACTGTCAGATAGGCTAATGTCCTCAGTCAAAGTTTTGATGTCATCTCCCCTAGACATATTCTTGAAATTTTCCCAAGCTATGGGGATGGTGTATGTGTGTAGGACATCTTCCACCAATAATTTAATGAGGCCATGGTGGGCCAGCTGGTTTGGGACCCCTACATTCAACTTGGTGCCACATTCTATCAAGGACTAGAGGAGGAAATATGGGATACTGAGTTTCCTAACTATAGGTAGGTCCATCCCATATCTCAGTTCATGCAATAACCTAAAGTGATAACTAAAAATTATATTGAACCTTCCTTCACAAGTGATATATTTCATTATTTGGTAGCTAACTTCACTCCATGGAGGAGGTAAGATTGTCCTTCTGACCCCATTTTTATCCTCTACAGGATGCTCCTCGGGCTGGAAAATTGTCTTCTTAGCAACCTGTCCCAATGTTTTTTCCTCCTTGCTCCAAGGGAGCCCAAGTGGAAGACCTGTGATTTTGCTGATAAAATCAGTGTAAGCTCTAAGTTCAGACCCCTGAGGCTAACTGTAGCATGTGTTTTCAAATGGGGTCTTAAGGACATAAAAAATTCTTCAGTCACCTCATCATCATATTCATGAATTCTTTCAAAGAAAGTCATCTAGTTTTCCTTACTGAATAGGGCCACCACCTCGGGTGCTCATGCAATTTGTTGGAGTTCAAAGGCTCCTTTCTCATAAAACCTCCTAGCATGTTGTTTGGTGGTTTTTGAAAGTGCTCAGGTGTGGAAAAAGACCAACAATTTCCAAAATCAGAAACAGAGGGACAACTGAGTTTTGTTTCTTTTCTGAAATTGTAGGAGGAATTTCCTGTATTATTCTTCTTCACAAAACCAATTTGCAATTTTCCCTTTCTTCAAACTATTCTCAACTTGAATTTTCTTCTTAGTTCTTGGAAGAAATCAATACTTCGACAAAACAGGGATATATGAAATAGTGGCTTTTCACAGAGCAGACAGACTTGCAATTTCATTTCCTTCCTAGGTTTGATTTCTATGATTGCATCCCCCTTTTTTTATAGCAGAATGTGAGGAAGAAAAAGGAAGATTTTGAATGCAGAGAATGAAATGGAGAGACTGTGTAGAACTCATAAAGGACACAACAGACTTTTGAATTTCTCTTTCATTGCTTTTCTTCAACCGATATTCTATTTTTAATCCACCACCTTATCTAGACATATCGTATGCAGAGCAAGTTTTCTAGCCTACCTCATTCCCAGCTCGAATTTGCAAAAAAATTCCGACTTTTTTTGCTATAGAGCTACTCTCTGTCCTTCCTGTATAAATCCTCTTGTAGACGGTGTTCCTGCTCCTGTAGAATGCAGTAGTGCTCTTGTAGAATCCGATAGGTGGAAGGGTTTTGAAAAACTGGCAGAAAATGCCCAGTTTACTATTTTGAAAGTGGTAGATGAGTACTGTAGTCGAGGATGTCGTAAATGAAAATGAAACAAAGGGTGGTGGAGTGTTAGACCACACTGCACTTACTACTGGCGTAATCTGCGATAAGGAGGTGAGGTGGCCGAATGGGTACATTATCCCCATCCAGACTGTTGGTCCTATGCTAGTGTAATTATGGTTATCCATGTCACCTGACTACCATCACCCTCCTTACTCCCATTATATGTTGCCACCACTATCGATTTCAAATGTTTCCCTCCTGAGTTGACATGCCACATGTGTTGACTGCATATCTGATTGGCTGTTTGAATTGGACGTGGCTCAATTGAATTCCACGAGGGTCTGTAAATTGAACGAGGGTGGCTATTTAGCTAGCCACCGATTCCGCTTAATCATGACCATTCTCATAGTTCATGCAGTTTTGAAATAATATTCATGAAATCAAGGAATAGGTTTAGCCACTTACCAGCTTAGTTGCTGCTGTTCCATGCATGCTTCGGAATTTGGCACTTCATTTCTTCGTTGTTGTTGTTGTTGGTGCTTTGCATGCTTAGCCTTCAGCTTATATTGATGATTTCTCGATCAAGATCCGCTCCTTACATGCTTCACACATCCTACTGCGCTGACCCTGTCTTTGGAGTTTGCTTTTCAAAGGGATCAACCGCTACAGGAATCCTACAAGATTTCCCATAACTTCTTCTCCTTCTGAAATTTAGGTTGATGCTTGAGCAGGCTTAAAAAAAGAATAGCTGATAAAGGTTCTGAATGAAAGAAATAGTAGCTAGAAGGTATCAGGTAAGAATAAGTGAGCAGAATGTTGCTACTTTATTTGTCATCAGTTTTTGGTATGTTTACAGAATGAAAGAAGCATGATTTCTGTATTTTGTCTGTGCAGGGGAAAGAAATGCAAGTTGAAGTGTGAGTGCACAAGGGTGGAATGGAGAGTTAGGTGGATGGATGGTGGCAGGGAGGTCCACAGGCCTTCTAGATAAATTTCCAGCCCTTGATTTCTTTTCTAAACTTGATTTTGTCCTTCTTGTAGTTTCTACAAGATCCTCCTGTAGTTTCCACAGGATCCTCCTGTAGAATACACAGAGTTTCCTGTAGGATGTGGAGTTTTCAAAACAAATGAGAATGAGGCCTGGAAAAGGATAATGGTGATGGAGGGATGGACCATGAAGGGTGTATGTAGCCTGGCCATGTCTTTTTCTCTTGAGTGACCCTCCTGCAACCTGCAATTTATTCAAAAGAAGTTAGGTTTTGTTTATTTCTTTCTGTTTTTTTCTCTTTTCTCTTCTTTTTTCTATTTTTTTTTTTGAGATATCTGGGGCACCTCTAGGAGGTTTTCACCCTCACTGCCTACCCTAGGCGCCTCCAAGAGGTTTTCACCCAGGGATATTTTATTCTTTCTCTATTTTTTTCTCTGTTTTCTTTTTTCTCTATTTTTTCCTTTTTTCTATTTTTCTCTCTCTTTTTTTTTTTTTTTTTTGCTCAGGGTGTGGGTGGAGAGGAGATAGGGACCTGCTCCACTACCAACACTATTTTTCCTAGATTCTCAATGAAATCTTGCTTGGAAAGGGGCTTCCTGTAGATCTTCAATCTATGCTCATTGACGAGCATAGGGATGGCTTCTTCATCTATAGTCCAAATAAAGATTGAACCATTGTCATTACATTTTTCTACTATATATGGTCCCATCCATCTTGTCCTTAGTTTTCCCTTGAAATCTTTATATCTTGAATCATACAGTAGCGCCCATTCTCCTTCCTAGAATTTTTTTTCTTTGAGGTGTTTGTCATGCCATATTTTTCTTTGAAGTTGGACTACCTCCGAGTGGAGTAGGTCTTGCATTCTCTGTTCATCCAATCCATTTAGCTGAAGCAATATTTCTTTTTGTACATGGTTGAGATCTAGGTCCAACTGAGCTGCCATCCTTAATGTGTTATATTCAAATGCTATTGACAATAGAGCCTTCTTCCCATAGACCAGCTCATAGGGTGTAAACCTTGTGGTGGTTTTCCAGGTGGTGTTATAGGCCCAGGTGGCCTCAAACAATCGATCTGCCTACTATTTTCTGTTGTTTCTCACTACCTTAGTCAAAATCCCTTCCAAAGCTCTGTTGGTGACTTCTACCTATCCATTTTCTTGTGGATGATAAGGGGTGGAAGTTTTGTGCTTAATCTTGTGATGTGTGAGTAGGTCTTTAACCAATTTGGAGGTAAACTGACTCCCTTGATCTGTGACTAACTCTCTTAGGTAGCCAAACTTGTAGAAGATATTTTCCCTCAAAAACACAACTACTTTTTCTTCTGTTGCTACTTTGATCACCTTTGTTTCTGCCATTTTGTTAGATAATCAGTACACACAATGATGTAAGATTTCTGTTTTGAGGGAGGGTTGATAGGACCCACAAAGTCCATGCCCCACTTTTCAAATGGCTCAAACGTCACTTGAGGTTGCAAGGGCATCTCATCCGTTGGATTCGGTTTCCCCATCCTTTGACATCAGTCACATTAGCTGATGTATCTCCTGATATCTTGATGAAGAGTGGGCCAATAGTAACCTGCCTACAAAATTTTGAAAGCAATCCTCTTTGCTACAAAGTGCCCCCCACAAGGCCCATCATGACAGGTTAGGAGGATGTCAAAGACTTCCTCCTCCTTGACACATTGCCTCAAAATCTGATCTGGGCCAAGTTTAAAAAGGTTGCCCCCAGTCCAAGTGAATGGGGTGCTTTTCCTCACGATCTTGCTCTTCTCTTTTGAGGACAGGTGTGGCAGAAACTGTGCTGAAACCGAGTAATTTGCTATATCAGCAAACCCTGGAGAGAGTACTGAAATAGAAAATAAGTGTTCATCTAGCATTTGATCATCCACCATTCCTTCTTCACCTGCAAGTAGATCTAGTCTAGACAAAAAATCAACAACAACATTTTCCTTACCTAGCTTATCAATAATAGTAAGATCAAATTGCTACAATAAAAGTAATCATCTAATGATATGAGCATTTGCATCTGGTTTATTCATCAAATACCTAATTGCAGCATGATCAATATGTATGAATGTTTGATAGCTAGTGATGTAGTGTCTAAACTTATTTATGGAATGGACTACAGCTAGGAGCTCCTTTTAAGTTACAGTGTAGTTTAACTTTGCCTTGGACAGGTTTTTACTGACAAAATATATGGCATAAGGTAGTTTCTCTTCAACTTGACCTAAGGCTGCTCCTATCACTTTGTTCGAGGCATCTATGTGAATGTGGAAAGGTTGGGCCTAGTTTGGACCTCTCAAGACTGGGGTAGTTACCAACTTACTTTTCAAGGCATCCAGAGCCTCTTGACAGTTGCCAGTCCATATAAACTCAACATCTTTTCCCAAAAGACCAAAAAATGGAGAGGCTAGCTTACTAAAATTCTTAATGAATCTTCTATAACACCCTGCTAAGCCTAGAAAACTCCGAACATCTCTTACCTTTTGAGGAGGTGGGACCCTTTAGATGATAACAATCTTGTTGGGATCCACCTATAATCCTTGCTAAGAAATTGTATGACCTAGCATGGTCCCTTCAGTCATCAGGAATTTTCATTTTTTAGGACTGAGGGATAGGTTCATCTCAATACACTTGGCTAAAACTTTTCCCAGGTTAGTCAAAGCTTCCTGGAAGTTGGAACCATAACGGGTAAAGTCATCCATATATATCTCCACTGAATCATGAACCAGTTCAGAAAATATGCTCAGTACTACTCTTTGGAAAGTGGTGAGAGCATTGTACAACCAAAAAGGAAGGACCCAGTATGCAAAGCTACCCCATGGACAAGTGAAAGTGGTCTTATCTTGGTCTTCCGGGCTGATTTGGATCTAGTTGTACCCGCTAAACCCATCTAGGAAGGAGAAGAACTTCTTCCCTGCCAGGCCATCTAACACTTGATATATGAAAGGCAAAGGGAAATGGTCCTTCTTGGTGGCCTTGTTTAGTTCCCAATAATCTACACAGATTCTCCACTTCCCATTTTTCTTTGGCACTAGCACCAAAGGAGAAACCCATTCACAATCAGGGATGGGGTAGATGAATCCTGCATCCAGCAACTTTTGCAGTTCTTCTTTGACAATGTCTTTAAGGGCTGGATTCATCCTCCTTTGAGGCTAACTGACTGGTTTACAATATTCTTTAATGTAAATGTGACGAGTACAGATTGAAGGGTGGACTCCCTTCATCTCCTTAGAACTCCAAGCAAAAGCATCCAAATGATTCTTCAATAAGCTACACAGTTCCTTCTCCGGAGAGGTGGATAGGGATCAGTTGATCTTCAAGGTTTTTTCTAGGCCAAATCCCACATTCTTAACTCAAAGATAATTCAGATCAGCCACACAGAGGTCAACTAAAGGATTAGCTTGAGTTTCTTCCACCAGCTCTTCTAAAGGCAACACACTAGGGGGTGGATTCTGAATCAAGTTATTAATAAGATCATCCTAAGTTTGTGGACCCCCTATGGTAGCTTCTATTGTACAAAATGGTACGGAATAGACTTCATACTCATCTTCCTCCTCCAAGCAGAGAGGTAAATCATGTTCTATCAGAGGTTGGGCAGCAGGAAAGATGACTAGCTGTTTGGATGTATGCCCATTCATGATTGTCATGTTCCTAGCTTGACAACTGATGTAGGCATATGTAGTAGCTACCTAAGGTCTTCCCAGGATGAGAGGGTACCTAGTGAGCTTTGTCTTTGGTTGGAGAACTAGGAAATCAATAGGGTACTCCCACAAATCAATAGAGACCATGACATCTTCCACAATCCCCTAAGGGGTCACGGTGGAGCGGTCTGCCAACTGCAGTACTATTGTGGTGTTTCTTAGGGAACCCTGAAGGTTGAGTTTGAGCATAGTGTCCCTAGTCATCACATTAATGGTAGCCACTAGATAAATCAAGGTATGGGGGATTATGGTGCCATTGATGTGGACATCGACTACCAGACTTCCAGGGTTAAGATATTTCAGACAAATTACTTGCGCCAACATTAGGTCAGACAGTTGTCCTATGACATTGATAATTGGGGAATCTCTCTTTCGCCTACCCAGGTGTCTGAAGAAATTTTCCTTGATCATCTTGTTGTATATAGGCACATCCTTTATGGCTTGGAGAAGTGGTATTTTTACACTTAATTGTTTCAGGTCTCCCAAAATTTTAGTTTCTTCTGGGGTCGGTTGTGTGGTTCCAATTAGTCTCTCAGGAAAGGGTGAAATGACATTTGGTTCACTTTCCTATTTTTCCTCCTTAGCCTCCTTAGGAGGAGGAAGTTGGCTATTTGGGAGGACCTTGCCAGATCACGGGTTAATCTACTGAATCTCCACAACATAGGTTAGGCATGCTGTTTCCCCACTATATGCCTACTGGGCTTGTTGATTGTTGGGGTTCGGGTTTGGTTGAGCAGGTATTTAGGGTTGTCTTAGAGGAGCAGGAGGTAATGGTTGTGGTTGAGCAGGTGGTGGAGGAAAAAGAGCTAGAGGAGAGTTATACTAGGGCCTCCACCCCTAATGAGGTGCATTCCACTGAGGCTGTGGCTGAGCATATGAGTGAAACAAGTGAGCAACTGGCGGAGCCTAGTATTAAGGAGGATATGACCAAGGAGGCGGTGTGGACCAGGAAGGATGAGCAGGGGGGGCCCAAAAAGGCATGGAAGTGGCTTGAATGGGGTGGTAATAGCTCTGGGAGGTCCCTTGCATTCCCTATTGGTACAATCTGGATCCATGTGGCCTCCTTTGGTTCATGAAATAGAGTGGTTTAGTGGCTCCTTCAGCCCCTTGATATGTAGCTTTGATTTCGGGCAAGGAAGGGCATTAATTCGTAGGATGGTCTTGTTCACAGACTACACACACTTCTATAGAGTGTAGTGTACATTCGTTCCTAGGATGTGTTCTCGTGCACCTGGGACAAAAGATGGCCAAAGCTCTCCCAGCTTCCTCTTGTTTCCTTTTGATATGAAAGGTATACATTTGCATGGCAAGAGTCTGCGTCACCTCGCTCTTGAAATCTTCCAGTCGATTCTCAAGTTCATTTCTAAGGGATGAGCTGGATGAGGATGTACTAGCTAATGGTTGATTCCCCCTACCTCTCTTCCTAGCTAACCTAGAATGGTTTTTAAACACAGTCTTTATGTCATCATAGGGTAGTCAGTAGACGTCTCCCCTAACCAGCAATTGGAGGGTATCTAGAAGGTCTTTAGGGACTTCTCTGAGCAGAACCAACTTCAGGGATTTAGGGTCAAGTGTGCACCTAGCCCTTTTATAACTGAGTTGAAACCTCTCTTCATAGTCTTCCAAAGATTCATCACTACCCATGGTCATTTGGAATATTTCTTCCTTGGTTTCCTTTGACCTACAATAGTCCCGGTATTTGTTGTTAAAGGCTTGCTGCATCTGAGCCCAATTTGTGATATTGTCTCCAACTAACCCCATGAACCAACATAAGGCTGCATCCTTGAGGGTAGAAGGAAACAATTTCAAATTTTGCTCGTCTTCTGCATAGTCATAGGTTCGACAGGGAACAACAAATTCAAACAAGAAAGTATCAGGATCTTCGGTAGCCAGTCCATGGAAGTGAGGTAAGGCTAAAGAAATTATGTTTTTTATTTTTGTGTCCCCATTGGTCTCCTGGATAGGAAAGGCACCTTCTATTCTTTCCCCATTCCCTCTAACATTTCTATTTTCAGCCATGGTCATAGGAGGAATGTTTTCTTGCTCTTCTTCTGTTATAGGATCTTCATATACTGGAGGTTCACCTATACGATCTTCTGGATCACTGCCACCAAAGAAGAAAGAAGGGTGACACAGTGATGTGTTGGGGGTGTTGGGTAGGAATTTTCCTGAACTGTCTCTATTCCTACGAGTCATGAAAGTAAATCTCTTTTTTTTGTGTTTCTTTTTCTGCTTGTACCTACAAAAACTGAAATGGATTGGACAACAAATTGCAACTAACTAAAATAAACCTTAATGAAATGAAAATTGCTTAATTGAAATGAAAGAAGAAGATGTCTAATCTACTTTTGTTGAAATGAAATTGTAGAATTGAAATGAAAGCAGGAAATGTCTAATCTACCCTTGCTGAAATGAAATTGTAGCATTGAAATGAAAGCAGGAAATGACAAATCTATTTTTGCTGAAATAAAATTGCAGAATTGAAATGAAAGCAGGAAATGTCTAATCTACTTTTGCAGAATTGAAATTGTAGAATGTAAATGAAACAGCTAATCTACTTTTGTGGAAATAAACTACTTAGAAAAATGTTACAGTAGAAAATAGAAGAAAAGCTGTAATCACAAAATACTCTGGCGCTTCTCTGGAAACGACGCAAAAAAGAGTGGTGATCTCAAGTATTGCAACAATAATGTTGCAATTCCTAGGGCTCCCTTCTTTACTTTTATCAACCTGATAGTTCGCAACAAACTTGGAAGCGATGGTATTGTATGCACAAGTACTAGCTCTCACTGCAGGCTGTCACTTGATCAGCTGGCACAAGCTCACTAGGAGATTAAGCCAACTTCTATGAGTTCTCAGAAGAATCTTTTACTGTGATGGAAGAGAGCTAATTCTATAGGGGTTATTCTACTTGCAGAAAGAGAAGGAAAACTCTTATGAAACACAAACCCTAGCAAACGCTAATTTTACATGAAAAGAGATAGAAACTACTGAAATGGGTGCCATTAACTTCTGAAAAGGTAAATTTCAGTTATTCAAGCTACTTCTAAAGAGAAATGGAAATAAATCATCTTTTTGTACTTTTGGGGTATTTTTATGTCGGATTATTATGCTTATGGTTTGACTGATTGTGACCGTGCAGAGGTTTGGTGGCAAAGGAGGATGGAGTTGGCTTTTGCCAAAGATGAGGAAGGTCAAGAGAGGTCCTAAGAAGTCCCTAGTACCCTTTTGGAGACCTCCATTGCAATCATACTTCGAAAAATAGTTCGCATGAACTTCTACAGGAGGTTGTAGGGGATCTACAGAAAGTTCTACAGAATGTTCTACAGGAGGAGGCCGAAAGTGGTTTTTGGAGGTTTGAAGGTGGAAAAATGGTGGGAAAAGAGAAATTAAGGCTGGATGAAGGTGTTGGAGGGTCTAGGACTCTGTCAATGAAGATCAAGAATGAAAGAGAGGGTTGGATTTGTTCAAAGGGGAAGAAAGCAACTTTGCACAAAAACGTAGAAATTAGGGCAGATTGGTGACATGAGGCGAATGAGTGGGGAAATATTGAAAGATGAACTAGTACACATTGTGCTATGGAGGAATAATAAGCTAGAGTGCTCTACAAGTGAGTTGCACACTTATTTCCCAAAACTGATCGAAGCAAAAATTGAAAAAAACAGAGTTTGTCTATTTTGACCTAAAATCTGACCTAAAAATAGAGTACTGCTGAACATAACTTTATGAATAGAAAGTTATGCAAGAAAGCCATGGTAAATGAACATGAAATGGTCTAAGCATGTGGATCCAAGCAAATATCAACTTCTCCAACTCAAAACATCACACTAGCAATCGCATGAAAGACAAAAACTATGTTTTTGGTGGCAGCAATAGTGCCTTGACCTCAAATCGTGGTCCCAAGGAGGGAGAAAGGAGCTCAAGACCTACTGGTAGCCTTTTTGGATCTTTCTCTGTTACTATAGCAAACTACTTAAGCAACTTGAAGCAAGAACAACTAATTTAACTATCAGAAGCAACCTATTTTGCCAAAGCAAGATTTAACGTACACAACAGAAATCAGCTTATGAATGAAAGAAAAGAACATATAAATACATAAAGGAGGTGTTTGGCAGCTTGGGTTGGGCCCTAACCCAAGAGCTTCAGTCCTCTAGAAAAGATCAGTGCTGGTTCAAAGCTGGATTCATCTTCATTGATAAAAAAATAACAGTTACATCACAAAATTGTCTGCAAAAAGAGCTCAAAAGTGAGTTAAGTACAAGACTGCACTAAAGTGTGAAAATACACTATCAAATGGCTAACCTACTGAGGATTGAAGCCTTCTTATTTATACAAGTGAGGACTCCCAACATTCCTCCTAAACTCAAGGAATTCAACTGCCTAAAACTGGAGATAACAACAACCCTACTTGAGTTGCTCGGTTGCCCCTTGGAATCCTTGATGTGGTGGCCTCTGTACTCCAAGCTATTGATGGAGAACTCAAGGAAGGGGTCATTAATGTAGGAGACACCCCTCCTATAAGTCATCAGCCCTGTTTCCCCGAATTTGGCTGTCATTCTGATCATAAATGTCTGGTCCTTGTCCAAAAATTGTCCAAAAATCTGCAACAAACACTCATTAGACTATGTGGCAAAGTGACTATCCCCATTCACTCAATTGACATAAATATGTTCAAAAACATGTACAAAACTATGGAGAATGGTGGATTAAATAAAAATAATAGGCAAAATGACCCCATATAGTTACCCATTTCTAGGGCTTATCAATCCCCATTCTTCCCTTGATCATCGATTTTTTTCCCAAAAATAATAGTTGGATGATCATCATCTATGTTAACAGTTTCATAAGTTTTGTAAACTCTCAACGCCTTTAAAATTTGAGTTCTATATTGATCATTCTTAAGTAATTCACCAAGGGGAATGGAGATTTTCAACTTTGCAAGATCAGTCTCAAGATTAAAAGGACTTGGTGTTTTTTTTTACTTTCTTATGAACAACATCCTTCTTTTCCACAATGTCCTTAGAAGAACCCTCTCTCCTTTGAACAATGGTGACGGGAGGTTCTTTCTTATGGCCACTAGTGCTTGGGACATATTTTTTTACGTTACTAGTTTCCACATCTTTCTTTGCTACTTTACCAACTGCTACTTCATTATTTGCTACATTTCTTCCCACATTGGTGTTCCTTAGACTACACTCTCCTTGAACTTGCACGATGGAATTTTGGTACCCATTCCTATACTCCTCAGATTCGGTCATCAGCTTGTCATTTTGGGGCTGAGAAAGAAACAATTCTTCCTCTTTTCTTACAAAATTCGTTAGCTTCTCTTGTTCTTGATCTTCTTTAGTCAAATACACAGCTTGTTTCCCATCACCGAAAAAAAGAATTTGATCCTCTGGTAATTTCTCATCTTCCTCATCCTATTCTTGGTCATGATTTTGCTAAAAATATGGTCTTACATGTTGTTGTGACTACTTTGGGCCCTTTTTCTCGCTTATCTTGATTGGCACTTGTGGCTTCATTCGAAAATTTGGATTTCGAATTTGTTGACCCACCTAGGGTTCTCTAACACCAACTTGATCATTCAATGCCATATTCTCCATCATCGCTTCCATTTTTTTGACTCAGGTGTTGAACTTTGAACCAAAAGAAGTGGCAGGATCCTCTTTTATGGTGACTCTTCTCTTTATCTTCATTTTGGATTTCTTCACCAACAAATTGGCCTCCACATTGACTTCATTGTTTTGCATGTCTTTGAGCGTCGTTCATTTTTTTTCACTAAGTTGATAGGCCATCTCGGAGTCAAAACCATAGGGATAATGAAGCAAACAAAGTATAGGAGGAGGCTTTATGTGTACAGGGATGTAATTATACACTTCATTAAATATTATATAAAAATATTGGAAAGTTTCACCAGGATTCCTTTTCAAATTATCATACTCAACAAGGATTTTTAAGGGACTCTTCTTCTCACCCCATATTGCAAGAAAAGAATCCTCCAAATCTTGATAGTTGGAAAAATCTCTAGGATGAAAACTCCTGAACCAATTCTTAACCTCACCAGAAAAACTTTGTGAAAATAGTTTATCTTTAACATCATCATGGTCCACTTCCTCCAAATCTACAAAATCACTGAACTTATCCACATGTTTCTTAGTTTTAATCTCCTCTCTACCATCGTATTGGGGAAGTCTCTGGCCATAATTTTGAGGCATATCATGCAGTTGGGCTGGAAGAACAAAAGGAGCATACCTAGTTGCCATTCGTGTTGTCTATGAAGAGTTTGAACTAGCTTTGGTACTAGGAATAGAAGAGGGTAAAATAATGATGTGGGGATGTATGGAAAACAAATAAAGTATAAGCTGTTTTCACAAATGGGCTTAAAGGAGGTGGGAAAAATGAACCAACAGATGTTGGGATATCATGGGAAAAAATGATCAGCAGTTGAAATTCGACTAGCTAGCTAGAAAAAATTTGATTTCTCAAGAATACACTGCAATTGATCTACCAAAATTTCAAATTTTTGACACTGAACTAATGCATTTTTATGAAGCTCACTGTGATCAAAATTTTCAGGAATGATAAAATGTTTTAACATATATTCATCTATGACAATCTTAGAAATGGAAGTTTCAGATTTGGTCCTCAACAAAGAACTTTCAAAAATCAGATTGAACTCAAGATCTTCTAGAGACAATAAACCCTTAGGAAAATAACAAGATTTGCTAAAAGGGATGTTGTCAATTTGAGTTTATTTAGTGGTATTCTTCTTTCTAAGGAGACTTTTAGGATCAACGAAAATATTTGGAGGAATAGGGTCAGGGTTTTGTCTAGTATACCTCTTAGAAACCATATTTACTCACATAGGTTTTCATGCAGCCAATGTCACTACCAGTCAACGTGACTTTAGAAGTTTTAGCGTAAGATTTAACTCTCAAAATGAAACATCTTCACAGGAAAAATTATACTCTTGCTTCCCTGGCAATGGTGCCACCATGTTAGCAATATATGAATCCATTTACGTTGAGGAAAAGGGCCACAGAGGTAACCACAAACCACTTTTGGCTAGAAACTAGTCTTTTCTAGTCAGAGAGGGCTCCCTCACTGGAAAAGAAGAAAACAAGGCTTAGAAGCACATATTAGATAGAGACCAGATCCAAATAAATGTTTTTAATGTTTATTAGAAGTTGGTGAAGGGTTTTGGAATATTGATGCAAGTGACCATAAAATAACCAGCTCGTCATACCTATGCATATACAAAACAATTACATGCACAAAGTCCTATCTAGTACATACTTCGAATAGGGAAAATAATTTGTAGTACAAAGGGAAATGAACATAAAAACACTCATCCATAGATGACAGAACAAATGATATTTTTGTTACTACATTTTAATGCGTGAGTATAACAAGGAAAATAGAATATTTAAAGGCATAACACATTTCATTTGCAACTGAAACATTTTGATAAGGCCAAACAAGGCCATGCATGATAAATTCTAGTATATTTGTTCCATAATACCCTTAAAGAAGACCGAGGAAGAAATTAAATAAGGTCACAAATATATAAGAGAGAAACAATGTTGAAGCACCATACCGCAAGTATCTCTGTAATGATCACTGGAATAAATTCAACATTAAACATTATTATTAATAAAAGATCACAACACACAAATATATCTAAAACAATTCACAATCATATCCAACCTTTGCTAGCTTGTATAATTCGACATTAAATATCCTTACATCTTCAAAAATCTCATGACCAAATACAATGAATGTGTCATCCATGAGAGGGTTCAAAATGATCACAAAAGTAGCAATTTTTAAACATATCTTCAGTTTTTATTAGTAGCAAAAAGACAACAACTAACTTAGCTCCTATCATGCGATCCTATCTAGACAGTATTCTAATACATGAGAATCATATCCTAGTCATCGTACCATGCCTTTAGAAATAAAAAGTAAGAAACAATAGTTCATTCCCAAATCTTTATTGCACATACGCTATGTAGCATGCCATGTTAACATGATCTTCCACGTAACAAAAGACACATGGATAATTATTAGGTGATGAATAAGCTTGTGACGCAGAAAAAAATTCTACCACCCCTCCCTTGACACATGGCAGCCTCAATAATCCATACAAAATTGTGTGTAGCATGTGTATAGTAGTTGCGTAGCACTGCGTAGTAGGATTTCAAATTGTGCTTATGTCTCCTTTTCCTGCCTAGAAATTCAAAATGTGGCCCAAGTATATAATCGATGCTCTTAGCGTACCCAAGGCAACCTTCGAGATGTCAAAAAGTGACACATACCACCTTTCATAAAAATAAAAGGATTATGTCGCACAACTCTGTCAAGCTTCAACAATCATAAAAAAATTGGATCATTCAGCAAAAAAAATTACCTCTTTTTTCTCTTACTAGATGAAGGTTTGTTGGAAGATGGCTGGACTTCAATACCTTTGGATGAAGTATTACCCTCTTTGATCGCTGATGGTTGTGGTCATTTTGGTGTAGCTTCTTGTAGCTTAGACCTTTTTTTAGGTGTGTTTCCAGGTGCAAGCAATCCAACTGCTTCTCTATACCTCTTTACTAACATCCAAGCCTTTGACAACTTTTGTTTCATGATCCTCACCCTTCTCTTAAGAACCATGTTCCTTATGTAGTATTGTTTCACTTTCCTCCTTACAGGAAGAGCCCACTTGAGGAAATGTTTCACTCTTTTAACCACCTTACAAGCTTGTATCACTTCCTTATCAACGTCTAGAATCAGTTGACTGACAACTTTCTTGAAATCTTGATTATCTTGCGATATTTTCATCACCTATGTTTGGAATTCCTCCAGCTCCTCTAGATACCTATGATACTCCCTCCATTGATCAAAATTTGGTTTGTCTAGGGATTGGGCTATTTGTTTCATTTACTGCACCCACCCTTGCATGAGTTTTGAAGCTCTAGTTATATGTCTTCCATGCTTTACTTTGGGATCTTCCTCCTACTCTACATTTATAATGTGTTTACCCTTATCCTTTGTAGTAGGCTTAAGGGGTTCCTTCGAATCTTCTTTCACCTGAGTTGCTTGTGAAGAAGTATGTCAAAACTATTTCTTTTTCCTCTTCAAAAAGGCCATCTTCAGTTGTACTTTTGCAAGAGAATATTTCAACCTAACAATTTCATAATCCACCTATGTCATCTAGACATCTAGTTCTTTATATATTTCTTTCTCTTAGTTATCTCTTGAAATATCATCTATTGGCTCAGGAATTGGCATTTCAACTAAATCCTCAACTGATTTCTCAATACCCCATTTTCCTTTTAACCTAGTTCTAGGTCTCAACACAAACTAAGCATCTTCCTCTCCTTGTTTATCTTTTGGAGCAACATCATTTACTTGAGGAGTTGGCTCCTCAACAACCTGCTTACCCTTTGACCTAGTTCTATGTGTCAATAAAAATTGTCTATCTTTAAGGATCTCTTCTGCTTTCAATTCAGTCAACTAAATATTTTCTGTTAGAACTTCTACTACATGAACCTTCTTATTTTCATTTTTGCTTGACTTCTTGCTTGGTTTTTTTCTTTGTCTCTCACTATCACCTGCTTCCTTTACTACTGTCTTGGCTATTGGCTCATATTTAGACTCTTCTTTATCATCACATATTTCCATGGGCAAAAAATATTTTTGAGGCAATAAACCAAGACTTGACAGAAGAATTTGCCATGAAATCTTCTTTTTATCAAGTTCATGCATGACCAAAATCTTAATGAAAGAGAAATAAAATAAAATAGACCTGTGATTTTCTTTCTTGGCCTACACCTTTTCTACCATCCTAACTAAAATTTTGGACAAATAATACGATAGGTTCATGTGTAGTGAAATGCATCAAAAGTCTACGATGGTACTGATAGATTTTAATGAACCTTCCCTCATAGGTGAAATATCTCTGAATAACTTTAAACAACTGACCATGGTGATCCTTGAGATATGTACTAGGAAAAGTGGTATCGAATTTATTCTTATATTTTGGTTTGACATACTATTTAAAGAATGCAACATCTAGGTCATCTCCCTTAAACCATTTCTCTCCATTTGTAAGTATGGCTCTAGCATCAACAATCATCTTCTAAGAGACAATTGGTTCCAGGCTTCCCAATTTCAACCTTCCCTCCTTGAGATTTAAAAAAATAGGTTAGCCAATAGTGTATGGTGACCTACAACTTGTACCTTCTCAAAAAAAGTAATACATCCTAAATTCTCAAAGGCAACCCTAATTGCTGGACTCGAATTGACTAGTGCTAGGGATTTTGGCTCGACATGTATGATTTCACCTCCATTTCTCACAATGGAATCCATTTTACTGTTATACAATAAATATGAACAACGATCAACAGAAATTGACTTTAATGATCTCAAGAGAAATTTTCAGACATACACATAATTGACACATACCCCATGACTTGATTGTTCAAAAATATGTAACCATGACTCGTAATGACTCAATAATGACTCATGCTTTAACTGAATCATTTGATGACTAAACTCATGGCGATATCGGTTGGTGACTTTTGAACTTATGAAAGTGATAGTGAATATAAGTTCAGCTTGTTCAGACTGAAAATTAAGAAATTTCTAAGACATTTGACAAATAGAAACTACTGATGCTAACAGAATCTAGAAGCTAGGATGAAGAGATTAGATTATGAAATATCCAATATACGTCACACTATTAACAATTAGAGGGATATTTCTTTGAATAATCCTACCTTGAACCACATGTAGACTCTCCTTCTAGGAATTCTCCTTCAGTCTATTTAGAAAGAGAGGAATTGTCACATATCCAATAATATCCCTTTCCCTCATGACTCACTCTGGATCATAGTTTAGAAAAATGTAAAGTCATAAATTTTTATGTAGTCCTAGTCATATCAAGACTAGAAGGCCTGATGTGAGGGAGAATTACTACTTTAGAACTATTTCCCTACTCTAGAAGTCATGATTACCCCCTCTCTTGACCCTTTTGTAATTCATATTCCCTTGTCCTCAAGCCCTCCTCCCCCTAATTTCTTAAAGCTCAATTTTGATGGTGCTTCAAAAGGTAACCCAACTAAGAAAGGCTATAGAGGAATATTTAGGGATAATTTGAGATTCCATATCTAAATTTATTTAGGGTTTATGGGATATAATAGTAACAATGAAAAATAATTGAAAACGTTGGAAGACGAAATATTGATTTCACATACTTAACCCTACAACAAATTTATGGTGGAGGGAGATTCTCAAATCATTATAAACACGATTTGCAAGATCTTACATGGAGCTTATATGAACACAATATATCATGGTGGGAGACTTGAAACCCTGCTCATATGAGTAGCATCATTCCTTCCTTCCATTCCACTGATCATCCCTACTCACATTAGAAGAACAAGAAATAAAATTGTAGATAAGTTATCCAATCAAATATGCATCTCATAAACTTTGTAAATCTCATCTTCATGGAAATCCTTTGAATACTCCCCCCTCAAGCAATGATATTGGTCCATAGCTAAGAAGATAAAATCTACCTAACTGATCTCTTTCTATCTTATTCCTTCATGATCTTTGTCTGTAATTGGCCTATGTGGGATAATTTTTTATTTTTTGTCTTTTAATTTTTATATCAACAAGCAATAATATGTTTTGTTCTCTTTTCAAAAGGTTATTATTCTAGGGTTGTTCTATTTTTCCTAGTGACATGTCATCCTATATCTCCATGCCATAATGTGTACTTCATTTTTTAGGCAATACAATATATAACCGACAAAAGAAGGAAACTATCCGAAACTAAAATAGTGTTTCCCGCATGTTCACATTGGGATGTTTCCGTAAGTATGAATCACTAACACTCATTTGCTAGAAAAAAGATTTCTTATAATAATACTTGTTAGTTGGAGTATCCTTGATATATGTATTTGATGCATCCTCTTTATGCACACTAGAATTATTTTAGTAATTAGGAGCATGGGATCACTTATTTCATTCTTTCCTTAAATGAAAATTTGGCACTTTTATCATAAACCACATCGTGGAAGAGAAATATATCACTGAAAATTTCCGTCTTCCTATGGCTCCTAGCTGAAGGGAAACCCTTAACCTGAGAAAACATTTATAAATGAAATCATATGGGCCCCTCTTATCATTCTCTATGCTTGCAAGAAGCTAGAAATGTGGAACACCTCTTTAATATTTTCTCCTATTCCAATCATCTATGGAGTGATCTAGAAGTTAGCATTAATAAATTAGATCATGATTTATCCAATATCCCTCACACTATTAAAATTTGGAAGGTTCCATATTTTAATAAGATTATCTTGAACCACATATAGGATCTCCTTCCATGACTTATCCTTTAGGCTATTTAGAAAGAAAGGAATTGTCACATATCCAAGAATCTCTCCCTACCTATGACTCCCATTGGATCATAATTTAGAAAAATGTAAATGATTCAATTTCTAAGTAGTCTTAGATAGATCAAGGTCAGAAGGCATTAGATGAGGGGGGGATAGTACATTAGAGCTAGTTCCCTACTCCAGGTCTCACAATTACCTCCCCCTTCACCCTGCTACAATTCGTATTCCCTCCTGCTCAAGCCTTCCTCACCCTAATTTTTTAAAGCTCAATTTTAATGGTGCTTCAAAATGTAACCTAAATGAGGAAAGATATGGAGGAATACTTAGGGATCATTTAATATCACCTATCTACATTTATTTATGATTTATGGGAGATAATATTAATAATGAAAAATAATTGAAAATTTTGGAAGAGGGACTATTAATTGCCTAAATTCAATGTTACACCAAAGTTATGGTGGGGGGAGATTCTCAACTTGTTATAAATTCAATATTCAATATCCTAAATGAAACATAGATCAAAAAATATCTCATGGTTGGAGAATTTAAATCCTACTCATATGAGTAGCATTGCTCCTTCCTTCCATTCCATTGATCATCCCTACTCACATTAGAAGAATTGGAAATAAAATTGTAGATAATTTATCCAGTCAAAGATGCATCTCATCAGCTTTGTAGATCTCATCCTCATGGAAATCCTCTAAAGACTTTCCCCTCAAGAAAGATCGTTGGTCCATAGATAAGATGGACAAATCTCCTTCACCAACCTCTTTCAATCTTATTCTTCATGCTCTTTGTCTGCAACTGGACTATATGGAACAATTTTCAGCTTTTGTCTTTTAGTTTTCATATCAAGAAGAAAAAGTACATCCTTTGTTTCGAAAAGGTTAATATTCTACATTTATTATAAGTTTCCTAGTAGCATACCATCCCAGAACTCCTCACTTAATATGTAAATCATGTTTTTAGTTAATAAAAAATATTTACCTCAAAAAAAAAATATCCTAGACTAAAATAGTGTTTCCCACATGTTCACATTGGGATGTTTGCGTAAGTATGAATCACTAACACCCATTTCTTAGAGAGAAATGCTTGTTTCCTATAATAATAATAGTTAGTTGATGTGTCCTTCCTATGTTGATTTGATGCATCCTCTTTATGCACACTAGCGTGCTTATAGTAATGAGGAACATGTGATCACTTTTTTCATTTTTTTTAAATGAAAATTTGGAATTTTTACAATAAATCACATCTATTGATGCATGTTCATGTTCATAAATGATGTCATTTATTTATTGGTACATTTTTAGGATTTTAGGTTCACCATTTCAAAAATGCTTGCAACAACCTCTGGTCATCCTCTTTTAGTATGAACCTCAACTAGAAATAGAAAAGGGATATTTGGTTGTGAGAGGTTCCATAAAAACTTACTACAAGGTATATTCCTCATAGTTTTGTGAAAGTTGCTACTTAAGGTACTTGTCTAATGTGGAATTCCTTATTTTCCCATACATGACTGTAAATAATTTTAATCACATATTATCCTTCAAAGTGAAAATTGATGCTGGAAATATTTGAGGGAGGGTTTTCACTTTGAAGGATTTGTTCCTTCGTGATAGGATTGAAATTGTATAATTGGCACTACAATCACCCCTTTTTAGTGAGGTGAATTATCCACCTATAAGATGAATTTTTTCAAAAGTCAAACAATTTGAGTCATCTTAAAATTGGCTAAAATGTATAAAGGAAAAGTCCCATAATCATAGTTCACAAGAATGAGGTGGAACTCCTGACAATATTCCTACTAAATTTGAGGACAATTTATACTACATGAAGGGTCTATTATGAATGTTCCTTATCCAATTCCCTTGGGCCTCAATGGATATGAGAATTGAAATTAAAATGTATCTATTCTTGTGTTTTTTTTATCTAATTTCAAGGCGTTGATTTACTTAAAATCATTCTTAATTGCATATAATGAATTCCTAATGGGTTCAATTATAACATGGATTTATGATAGTTGCAACCATTCACATTCACAATAATGGATTTTCCTTCAATTTTATATATGGCACTAAGTTTTAATAAGGATTTATTAAATTAATTAAAGTTATTTTATCTTTATCTTCATATATAAATATATATGGTCAATTAAGTTTATGCTGGGTGGTTACGAGGAATGATTAATATTCCCTCATCCTAGGTTCAATTCTTTCTAGTGTCAT
>APFE030200096.1:0-32096 GCA_000404065.3 Pinus taeda
GCTAGGCTTGTGGCAAAAGGTTTTGCACAGAAGGAAGGGGTCGATTATGAGGAAACTTTTGCCCCCACAGCAAAATGTGCCACCATCCGGACACTCTTTGCACTAGCAGCTCAGAACGGTTAGAAAGTCCATCAAATGGATGTAAAAACTGCCTTCTTAAATGGAGATCTAAAAGAAAATGTTTTTATGTCCCAGCCTGAAGGATTTGCTGTGAAAGGACATGAACATAAAGTATGCAAACTTGTGAAGTCCTTGTATGGCCTCAAACAAGCACCACGAGCCTGGTATGAAAAGGTAACTGAGCATCTTCTGAAACTCAATTTCAAACATTATGATCTTGATGATGCAACTTTATTTGTCAAGAAAGTTGGCAAAACCGTTGTATATCTTGTGGTATATGTAGATGATCTTTTAATGACAGGGAACAATGAAAGTTATATTGCATCCATAAAGAAAGAATTAGGAAAAAGCTTTGAAATGACTGATTTGGGCTATGTTCATTACTATCTTGGCATTGAAGTAACCCAACATCCAAAATCCATATTTCTTTCTCAAAAGAAATACATTGGAGATTTGTTAAACAGATTTGGCATGACAGAGTGCAATCCTCTTTCTACTCCAATGGAACAAAACTTAAAGCTCACATCTATTGAAGGAAAGGAATTTGAGGATGCAACAAAGTATAGACAGCTTGTAGGAAGTCTCATCTACCTCATTACTACCAGACCAGACATTTCATTTGCTGTTGGAATCCTCTCCAGGTTTATGCAAAAGCCTTGTGAGGGACATTGGTCTGCTGCAAAAAGAGTTCTAAGGTACTTGAAGGGAACTCAAGACCTTGGAATCAAGTATAAACAGGTGGACGACTTCAGCTTGATTGGATACTCTGATTCAGACTTCGATGGAGACAAAGAAACTGGAGTATCTACTTCAGGATATGCTATGAGTCTTGGATCAGGAGCTGTCTCTTGAAGATCACGCAAACAATCAGTTCCAGCAGATTCCACAACAGAAGCAGAATACGTGGCAGCAGCTGAAGCAACAAAAGAAATTGTGTGGCTCAGAAAAATTCTTGAAGATTTGCAGGTGAAACAAGAACAATCAACTCCACTCATGATTGACAACATCTCTGCAATAAAGTTGGCCAAGAACCCAAAGTTTCATGATCGAACAAAGCACATCAATACTAAATATCATCTGATTCAACATCATGTTGAGGCCAAAACAATCCATCTCCGCCATTGTTCCACTAATGAGCAAGTTGCAGACATCTTCACCAAAGCGTTTGGAAGAGAAAAGCTTGAACGATTCAGAATGATACTTGGACTCACCAACATCCCTTCAGATTAAGGGGGGGAATGTTGACACCTAATCATCAAGATTGGGTGAATAAGTGTAACTGAACAGTCTCTCCTTCAAGTATATAATAAAGACCAACCTGAATGAATATGAATAAGTTTTTTTGAGGAGTTACTACCTGGTTTGACAGTTATTGTGAAAATTCTAAAGCTTACAGAATATACGTGCATGGTCAAAGAACTATAGAGTTTAGCAGGGATGTAACATTTGAAGAAGATGCAACTCTTGGAAAAGCTAGAGACACTCCTGCTGCTAATGTTGAAAGACAAGATGATGCCTTGGATATACAAGAAGATCCCGAGCCTGAGCCTGATTTCGCTGATGAACCCATGGATCCTCCTCCATGTGATCCTCCTGCTAGAAAGAGACCATTATGGCTTCGTGACACTTTATAGGATGCTGATAGACATGCTGCCCCTAGAGGAACCTTCAGAGAAAACAAGAAACCATGCTGGTTCCGGGGATATGTTGTAGCCACAAGCAACATTATTCTGGTTGAACCATGAAATTTCAAAGAAGTAGTGAAAGATCAAGTATGGAAAGATGCTATGGCCGAAGAATATGAGTCCATCATAAATAATGATGTATGGGAAGTAGTTCCAGGACCCAAAGGGAAGTCTGTTGTGACTTCTAAAAGGTTGTATAAAATTAAACATGGTGCAGATCAAAGTATTGAAAAATATAAGCTAGATTTGTGGCTAGAGGTTTCTCTCAGAAGGAGGGAGTAGACTTTGATGAGTGTTTTGCACTTGTTGCCCGATATAGTACCATCGGATCTATTGTAGCTCTAGCTACTAGCTAGGGATGGACACTTCATCAAATGGATGTGAAAACTACTTTTCTACATGGCTTCCTCAAGGAAGAAGTATTTGCGGAGCAACCACAAGGCTTTGAAGAACATGATAGGAAAACTCATGTGTTGAATAAAGCTCTTTATGGATTGAAGCAAGCCATGAGAGCTTGGTATGCCTACATTGATAGCTTCTTGATGAAGCTTGGATTTACTAGAAGAAATGGTGATCCAAATCTCTACTTCAAAACGGTCCAAGGTATGCCTTTGATTTTGGTATTTTATGTTGACGACTTATTCTTAATAGGTGGAGACCTTTTTATCCTCCAGTGTAAGAGGGAGTTAGCTTCTGAGTTTGAAATGAAAGATCTTCATTTGATGCACTACTTTTTGGGCCTAGAGGTATGGCAGAGAACTTGTGAGATTTTCCTTTTTCAAGGAAAATATATTTTCAAGCCACTGGAAAGATTTGGTATGAAAGAACATAAGTCCATGAATACACCAATGGAAATGAATGTCAAGAAGTTATGTGGTGAAGTTGCAGGAACTGATTTGGCAAATCCTTTTGAGTATCGACAATTGATTGGGGCACTGATGTTCTTAGAGAACACTCGTCCATACATATGTTTTGCAGTCAATACTCTGAGCCAATATATGATTGAGCCATCACATGTACACTAGATTGCTGCAAAGTTTGTGTTGAGATACCTGCATGGGATCATCAATCTTAGATTGAGATATATTGTTGTTGATGTGAGACTACATGGATACTTTGATGCTGATTGGGCTGGTAACTGCGTTGACAAAATTAGCACATTTGGATGCTGCTTCAGTTTGGGATTTTCCATTCTACCTTGGATGAACAAAAAACAAAAGTTTATAGCCCTTAGCACGACTGAAGCCGAGCACATTGCTGCTAGCATGGCTAGCTGCGAGTCAATATGGATGAGGAAGCTCTTTGGAGAGTTGTTTGAGCATGTACCAGATATGACAACAATACACTGTGACAATAAGAGTGGGATTCGATTTACAAAAAATCCCGTGTTCGATGACAAGTCCAAGCACATTGAGATTAGATATCACTATTTCCAGGATATGGTGTAGAGAGGAGCAGTGAGACTCCATCATATTGCAATTAGTGATTAGATGGCTAACATACTTACCAAGCCTTTGCCGGAAGGGAAGTTCTTGGTATTCAAAGAGCAACTTGGATTGATGGATGTGACCCTTCATGGAGGGGGCGGTCATGGATGATCAAGAACAATGAGCTATGCTCTTCCCTCTTGTTTGAGCTCACAGGTTGGGAATGGAGTTAGGAGAGCTCGTGGGGTTGATGGAACTCTTGATTGTAGGTTGTGCACCATCCTGGTCATGTGTTGACAAGTGGTAATCCACCCTACCATCAAGTTTGGGATTTGCCAAGAGTATACCCCAGTATGCATCCTACCCACAAGCTGGACTTGTTGGGATTGCCACCCCTATGGCCAATGGGTGTGGTGAAGCTTGGTTGTGCGCGATCCTTGTCATGTTAACAAGTGGTAATCCCCCCAAGCAGAGATGAGACTTGGTTATTGTCATGTGTTGACAAAGTCTGTGGATGTAAGTGTTCTACCACTTGACTCTTGAGGTGAGACTTGGTTGTGCGTGATCCTTGTCATGTGTTGACAAGTGTTAATCCCCCAAGTTTGTGTCAAGGTGGGAAGATCAGTGGATATAGGTTGATAGATGAATCTCCCCTATGATGATTCCTCTTCATTAGATTGAGACATGATTGTTCCAGAGCAGAGAATGCATAGATCTTTGTTGTAGAAAGAAATTCCTCCCTAGCTGAGAGGGAGTTTTGAAAATTGGTAGCTCAGGGATGAATTTTGTTAAATAAAAACTTATTTCTAACAATTTTGGAGTGACTTTCTAAAATTAGAAAGTAATGTTTAGCATCTCAAGTATGACTTTCCAATAATAGTAAATCACCTTGCATCAATTGGTAATCAAGTATAGTTGATGGAAAATCACTTAACTTATCTTTAATCAATCATAATAGTTCAATTTTGACTTAATCATTAATATTATTATTAGTATTAACATTATCCTTTATGAAATTATGATATTATCTAAAAGAAATTCAAGTCCCCTTTCCTTCATGACACTCTATCACTTCACACCTCTCTCCTTGATGACTCACATAGCACTACATTACACTCTCTCTAACGCACTCATTAAAGGCATGACATGAAAGATTCCTCTTACACTGTCATTAATGCATATGTTACACTCTTCTCATTTAAGTCATATGTTTCTCTCCTAAAATGATGTCTCTCCTTAATGGCATAAGTTGCACTTCTCTAAGGCATGCATTGTCTCCCCTTAATGGCATAAGTTACACTTCTCTAAGGCATGCATTGTCTCCCCTTAATGGCATAAGTTACACATCTCGAAGGCATGCATTGCCTCTCCATAATGCATAAGTTACTCTTCCCAAATAGGCATGCGTTGCACCTACTTCATGGAATGCGAGTTGTACCTCCTTTATGGCATGAATTCATTGCTCCTCCTATATATATGTGTCTCATATCATCTCTCCTTACTACTTGTGTGTTGTGAAAGAAGAATTCGAACTTGAGAGAGAGAGTTGGAGAGACTTGAAGAAGATTGTGTGAGAGAGAGACTTGGAGAGTAAGAGCAGGACTTGGTAAGCCAAGGTTGATGCAATGTTTCAGTGTTGATTCAGTTGGAGAGAAGGTTGATTCAGTGTTTGCATCTGCTTTTGCTACTAGTGATCTTTATGCTTCAACTTGTTTAGATTTGGGTGAACTTACTCATTCTCTTGATCTCTCATTGTACTTTGTATCTCTACTGAACAATTGATATCTAATATAAGGTGAATCTGGTTGGGTTTTCTCCTTGTTGGTTTTTGCCTTAGTCATTGAACCGAAATTCTCTGTGTCTCATTTTGTTCTTGGATGTCTTCTATTGTGCATTTGGTTTTTGTTCTATCAACAATTGCTTAACTGATATTGCAACAGAAAGAAGTTTGTTAATAAGTAATGTTATAGCATAGGACATTGAAATTTCAACACTACCAACTAGCTTAGACTCAAACTGAGATACAGGCTGAGGCTCCATCTTGAGAGCTTTGTCTCCTTCTTGCTCAACTATCACTTCTCTCTTCTGAGAACTTCCTGCCTTGTTGCTCAAGGCTGTGCCCGTCTCTACCTACAACTTGTAGAGATTCTTCACCTTCACACCTATCTGATTCTTACATCTAGAAGCTAAGTGTTGCAGGTAAGCCTTACCTCTGCTAAAGCATCATAGCCCTTGTCCTCAAGGGTAGCTACCGAAACAAGATTCCGCTTTAGTTTTGGAACACAGAGGGCATCTTTGAGATGAAGAGGATTACTTGACTTCCTTTGAAAATTGACAGTGTCAACTCCACTAGCTGCGTACATGCAATCATTTCCTAGCTCAATCTGAAATTGCATGTCCTTCTCCTTCAAGGGGTTGAAACTCTTCTTGTTCTCGATCATGTGGAAGGATGCTTTTGAATTAATATACCATACATTGTTATCTGCTAAGCTTGCCATGCAAGCTATCAATGAGAAATCTTTCTCGAATTGGGTAGAAAATGCATCTACCTTTGTTGATGCAACTGCATGCTCCTTACTAGACTCCTTCTTCCGCTTAGGACACATAGTGGCATAGTGTCCAAACTAATGGCAATGGAAGCACTTGATCTTGCTTAGATCCTTCTTCTTGCCCTTCTGACTGGACTCGACCACTCCTTGGCCCAACTTACCCTTGGCCTTGCCACTCTTGCCTGCCAGGGCAAAGTTCTTCTCGTCCTCTATCTTCATTGATCTACCATCTCTGGTCCCTTTCCAGATCTCTTCTTGAACATAATCAGTCCATACACTTTCCCAACTGGGAAACTTTTCTCTGCCACTTACTCCCTTTTGGAAACCATACCAAGACTTGTGAAGTCTTATAACAGCAAAACTCACAAGGTCATGCTTTGGTACAGTCACACCCACACCACATAGCTCATCTCATATCTGAGTGAACTTTGACAAATACGTAACGATGGGCTCATCCTTGCTCATCTGGATACTCCTTAACTTCTCCTTAAGAGCAAGCTCCCTGGTATCATTGGTACTCTAATATAGATCTAAAATAGTTTTGAACATCTCAAAAATTGACTTCTTCTCATGGATATGAGGAATTATATGATCTCTAACCCCTTCTGGAATAATCCTCCTTGCCTTGATATCATTCTTAGTATGCTGGGTCAACTTTTGGGGATCTTGTGGTGGTGGTACTGCTTGCTTCACAAATTTTCCCACCCCATTATCCTCCAAAACTATCATGATCCTCCCTTTCCATGGAATGAAGTTTGATGCTCCCTTTAGAGTCTAAACAATGATCATCTCTCAATCCTTGGTATTCCATTCTTCTTTCGCAAAGAGCTCTCCAACACCTGCTCACTAACAACCTTGTATTCCTTCACAATAGGCTGAACTTAGGGCTCAATAAGGCAACTTCTAACAACACTCCTATACTGTAGAACTTCCTACCACTAAATCTACACCAATCTAGCAATCTCAACTCGAAAATACATTGAAAAAAATATCTCTTTAGCAGACTTTTTCTGCCCTTCTTAGTTCATGGTTTTGGGCTGTTCCTCTGAGATTCCTCGGCCCCTAGTTAGGGAACCTGAACACAGTGCATCAATCCTCCAACTCGGCCTCTAAACCTCCACAAATATTGTGCTAATCCTCTACTACAGGTCCTTCACTCCTGTGTAGCTTTACAAGGTATCTTCGCTCTTCTTCTTCTCCGTTCTAAGCCTTTCGACCCTCTAAGACAGAGACTTGACCTATGTGTTGTGCACAAAAGATGGCAGCGACCTGTAATAGAGAATAGACCCTTCAAAACGTGAACAAATCTGCCTAGAACTCCTCCTTATCCACTCATCCAACACCTTGCCTAATCTCAGCCTGTTCCAAGCACAAAAAGATAACCTCCAGCTCGTCCTTCTCTTCTTGGAAAAGCTCCTATAGGATACGGCTCCTCAGATCAGACATCCTCCTCTTTGATGTATCACACTTGTGATGTATTAATCAACTTGTGCTAGTCTTTATTCTGTCCCTTGCTCTGATACCATGTAAAATTTCCTTGAAATTCTGTAACTGTTGTAGTGAACAAATCTGAAACTAATTGTTGCACCAAGACACAAAATTTCTTTACCAACTTGCAATGGAATAGAACAGAAATAAAACACAGTGACACAAGAACACAATACAATTTCTCCTGGGAACCCAATTGGGAAAACCCACTTCTTTTCTTGAGAATTTTATTGAAGGAGTTTTAGCAATAGATCTCTTACAAAGCAATCTTGTTTCAATAGACAACACACTTGTTCTCCCTGCTTTACCTAAGCTTGAAACACCCTGCTTGTAGCCTTGATCTGCACCTTGAATCCTTGTGCAGCTTGAGCCCTATTTCCTAGCGCAATAGTGGCTTTTGTCTTATAGGGAATTCTCCCTATTTCCTAGTGCAAATCTGACAAGAATTCCTCCCTCCAATCTGCGTATGGGCTTCTCCTCACGTACTCTCCTTTCTAGAAGTCTCTGCTCACACAACCTTGTGCAAACAATAATGATCAAGGATGTGCCTTCGTCCTCTTTATAAGCAATTCGACCCATCTATATCTA
Source organism: Pinus taeda (assembly GCA_000404065.3). Taxonomy (NCBI): domain Eukaryota; kingdom Viridiplantae; phylum Streptophyta; class Pinopsida; order Pinales; family Pinaceae; genus Pinus; species Pinus taeda. The sequence continues at coordinate 7,858 of APFE030200096.1, forward strand.
GCAAATTTATCTTTAGAACTCAGACTTGTGATTGAGTAGTTAATTGAGTCTAACTAATTCTTGCAACTCATCCTAGCCACAAATAACCTTTGAGACTTTGTCACTTGTCCTTTTCTAATGCAACCCTGCACTAGGAGACAAAAACTGAGCCTCCAACTATATGCATGAGTTAAATTGCTTCATGAACTTGTCTCGACTTTTAGGAACTTGTGCATGCTAAAGGACTGCTTGTGGTCTCTTTGACTAAGGCACAAGTCAAAGAAGACCTTACTCGTTACTATTTTCAACACAGGTCTTGGGTGACTTGGACAAAATATATGACCTTCCATTGTAGGTTCATAAGCAAAGGTTTTCTGATTGTAAATGTTGTCGGGAATTCTGTGCCCTCTCCTGTCAAATGTGGTTTATCTGACCAAGAAGAAGAAGAAGAAGCAATGGTGGATGAAATATGAGTGGAATTTTGGCATTTGCAGCTTTTGCTAATGAATCTAGGGTGATAGGGTCCAATGGATCTTAGAGTAAGACCTGCTAGGCATTAAAAAGAAAAACAAACTGCTATTCAAATCACCAGTTGAATGTGCTGAAGTTGGTCGTCTTTTAGATTGTTTAGTTTGACAAGGCATTAAGACAGATTTAACAGGGCAAAAGTCTTAGTTGTAGTGCTAGAATATATAGGTATGAATGAAAAGAGGAGGGTCTATGAGGAACTGCTAATCTCAAGAAAAGAAGTTCTTGAAGAAGTTGACTAGGACAAGTACCTGGTTAATTTGTCTAATGTTCCTATTGCACAAGAAACCAATGACGAGTCACCCAGGCAGGAAATAATGCTTTATATTCTTCAGCAGAACACCATCCTTTGAAGGCACTGAAAATGGGCAAATGACAACTCCTGGGAGTTGTAATCAAAGCATAGCTTAGGAAACGGTTACACCAATGTGCTCTTCAAACAAGAGAGTGGTGTAAAGGAAGCTTTACAAGATGTGATTGGAACATAGCTGGTGTGCTAGTATATGCATAATCCTGGAAATCTTAGTTTGATGTCAATTGTGCTTTGTTAAAGAATTATTGTCTTTGGATAGAATTGCTTTCCTTAATGAATTGTATAAGAGTTGCCTGGAGCACAACACAAAAGCTTGGGTTAAACTCTTGGTGCTAGAATTAGCAAAAGATAAAGCATACAATGTGCATGCTAGAGTTTGTGTCAAGGCTGACATATCAAATTCTCATTTTCCTTATATCATCTTAAAATGTAAAAATTTCGAGATCTATGTTGCAATTAACTACCTCAACCTTTCTAACATAGTAACATGCTTCAAATGCAGATCAAGGGTGCATCAGATTAAAGATTGCCCTCTTGTCAAAAAATCATGCTTAAGTAGTCCATAAGGACCAATACGAAAGGAAGAAAATGGATTTGGAAATGAAAATTTGGAGATTGATGATTCCAAAAAGAGTGATGAATGATAATAAGTGATTAGTAAAATGAAACTTTGTAATGACTCAATGAAAGTGGTATGCAGGGCTAAAGTTTTCTATGCTTCTTGTTACCCACCATTTTGTGGGTGATATCCCTTGGAGAATTCGTTTTTCTCCTAGATGGTCCTCAGCCGGCAGCCCACAGCCCCTTGCAGCCACCAACTAGCTTGTTGCGTTGATTCTCTGCCACCTGAGCCAACCATGTGGTCCCTCACCCATCTGTCATGATCGTATGTTTGAAGGTGGGCCTCCCGAACCTAACTGTATGCCTTGTCATTTGGTAATTGAGTATTGTAGTTTTCTTATCATGGCCACTTATGGGCATGGATTAATGGGGGGATTCGGCGGAAAGAATGGGCTAGGATTATGCTCTTGTCCCTTAGACCCTTTTTGGATATTAACCTTGGATTCTAGTCCCGTGGGATCCCTTTTACTGACCATTTGGATTTAGGGATGGTATTTAATGGGAAACCCTGATTTTGGTTGTGTGTTCCCGCTCCTTCATCTGCATATATTACCCCCTTTCCACTCATTATTTCTCCATTCATCATTTCTCTCACTTGGGTCCACATTCCTCCACTAGCTCCACATAGGGCTAGCTCTCCCCTTCCCCTTGCCCACACCTTGGGTCAAGCCTGCAATGATGCCACCGAGGTTGATGCACCTAAAAAAGAAAAGTAAATGCATAATTGGCCACATTCAATAGGAAAACGTACCTCAAAATGCAAAAGATGGCCGCGACAAACACATTTAGCATGCGGGCAAAAGCCAATACATGAGCTCTACCCCATCATCATGGCCATCACCCTAGTTCCTATAGGCTCTATGAGCCCCCTTCATCATATTGGAACCCATGATTGTCCCAACCCTTGCTGGGCAGTGAACTGACCTACCTTAAAAGGGGGTATACACTGCTATATCTCACACATCATGCTCTTACCCCTTGAGCCCCGAGTAGTTAATTAAAGAAAATTCATAAAAAGGCAAAAAGCATTAAATAAGGGTGGAAAAATCAATGCCGGGGCACCTCATGTACCACGATTGCTCCCTCTTATACATTATATACCCAAGTATGGGATTCCCTTTTTATTAGCTACCCTTGTACCTCAGCATGTGTCCTAGGGCTGCCCCTTCTCATCCCCTACTCCATTCATCTCTTTATCACATGCCATCACCTTTTAAAGGATGTACCTTGGACATATTATCCCTTGTAGAAGTAGAAACCACCTAATAGGGTACTTGGTTAACCCCATTTGGAGTTTGGAGACATTAGCACATGTCAAAGCCCATTATGGAAGGGCAGGTCATTATGAAGTCCCCACTTGTGGTCCATGGTTTGTAAGCTCTTTTACTCGATTTCCTTGATGACTTGTTGTACTAGAAGGCTAGGGGACGCATTGGATCTTATTCAAGATTGTAGGTCTCCATCTTGGGTTTGGTCTCCCTATACGGGGTCCTAACTCTCCGGAGGGCTACATTGGCACATGTAGGTTGTGTATTGAGAGCCATGGGCCTCCACAATAGTAGACAATGCTCCATGGATCCCCAGAGATGTTCAGAGATTGGCTCGAGATCCACCTATTGGACGAGAAATATGCACCTGGTTCACCTTTGCCCAGCCAACCCCACAGATGTACCATGCACTTGGCAGCTGACCCAGGACTTATAGATGATGTGGCATCACCTACACCATCATTGGAGCCCTTACAGATGGTCTACATGCATCTTCGACTCATTTGGAGACCCATGAGGTTATTATTGTGACCCTACACCCATTGAGAGCACCACAGGTTTATTGTTTGGAGAACAAGGGGCCAACCGCTTGTCCATCACTTTTGATGGCCCTATTCTTCATTATGGCACCTATGGACCTCACTAGGCCTCTTGGGGGGCCCTACAACATGTATTGTTTATCATTTGACCTCTTAAGAGGCTTATTATTTCATTTATGAGCTAGTTTGGTGGGCTTGTCATCAAAAGTTAGGTTATTAGCACATTATTTTATTTTGGGGCTTATGTAGGCCTAAGAGACTAATTCAAGCTCCTCATTAGTGTATAAATACAAGTGAGATGAGTTCATTTTCTCATCATCACTTTGGATTGGATCTCTCTTCTCTTTAGATAATTTTGCACTATTTATGGGATGAAGAATTGGAGCATGGATGAATTTTGATGTTTGGATTGGAGTATTTTATTTTGGAGCTTCTTTATTGTCAAATTATTGATGGTTGGATATGTTCTATTACATGTAAGTACACACTTTTAATGCTATTCTTGTTTTACTTTTGTTATATGCATTGAATGAGATTTTCGCTATAATAGGGCTAATTGTTGCTTTGCATAATTACAAATTTGTGGAATTATTGTGTCTATATAGCATCCCTCAATGTTTTGGCCATGTATGTGAATGAAATCTCCTAGGGATAATTCCATCTGGGAATTTATTTTGATAAGCCATCTCTTTTTTTAAGCGAAGTATAAAAGATTTGATGGTTGGATATGTTCTATTACATGTAAGTACACACTTTTAATGCTATTCTTGCTTTATTTTGTTATATGCATTGAATGTGATTTTCGCCATAATAGGGCTAATTGTTGCATTGCATAATTACAAATTTGTGGAATTATTGTTTCTATAGAGCATCCCTCAATATTTGGGCCATGTATGTGAATGAAATCACCTAGGGATAATTCCATCTAGGAATTTATTTTGATAAGGCATCTCTTTTGCTAAGCGAAGTATTAAAGCTTTGAGGTCTCATTCTCTTGCCCTAAAGGCTAAGTGAAGTAGTCCTTAAGGCCTCCTTGACCAAAATACAAGTTCCTTTCTCATTATTCTCCTAGACTCCATTCTACCCAAGGGATTAAGGCACTGGTCCACCAATAGGTGATCACTCAAAGAATACTTTTCTTCACCATTCCCTCTCTCTTCTAGGTCTAGCCAAATTGGGTCACCTAGAGCATCATTTTCCCGAAAGAATAGCCCACGAAAAAAGTTTGATCTCCTAGCCTCTACTGTGTTGGTGTGTCCTCAAGGGCTCCTCCAATTTTGAAGCGATTCCAACGGTGGAGTTGTGATATAACCTAAGCCCTAGCTTCGAGATCAAACTTTCCCCTCGTGTTCCCTAGGCTAGTGCCTCATAGGATCAATTTGACACCTTTAAGTGGAAATTCTTGTTTTGATCCTTTGCCTTCCTTGTTTGGGGTTAAGAACATCATTGGTTGCTATATTCTGCCCCTCCCCCCTTTAACCTAGGCTGGGTTCACTTGGTCCCGTGTAGTCCCACACTTTTGAAAAATCAAATCTTCAAGAAACATTTGGGAAGTCAAGTCCAATAAGGATTTTAAGATTGGGAAACTCCTTTACAAAGCATATTCCTCTAACCTAATCCTCAAATCCTCACCTCCTTATCCTAGAAACCTTTGTACCTTGCTTAACAAACAAATAAGCTCTATTCTTAACCCCTTTCTAGGAAAAGGATCATTAAGGTCACTTCACATCCTGATCCATTGGTTGATTCATCCTTCACAAGTGACTCTCTATATACCAGGTACCCTCCCATCGGTGAAAGTCTGTAAAGAGTAGGGAGTCTTAGCTGAGGTGGCAGTGGGCTAAGCCTCCATCGTTGCCCTTTGATCTAGCAATTGTCCCTTTAGGAGTCCCTTTTGTGCCCCCTGCTAGTTTGAGTGGTAACATTTTGGCGCCATTGCTGGGGACACAAAATATGTGTTTTGCTCCCCATATGACATATTGACATACTATTATTGGTGACTCCATTGGAAGAACGAAGCCTTGATTCTTCATTCAACTTCAAAGTTAATGCTTGTAGGGTGAAGCAAACATCTATCTATGCACCTACATTCACCCTGATGACTCCATTTTTATTTCGAGCTCCCTCCTTCTCCCTATGGTGACCTTCGTACTTAAGAAGTTCTAGAGCACCCTGAAATTAAGAAATGGGTGAGAGGTTGGATGCCTAATTAAGATCCCAATGTTCATCTTGACGAATTCTCTTGGGCTTTAGCCCTGACAGGGATTGAAAATGAGGACACAATCATGAGATTTTTCGCCTTATCATTTGCAGGGCAAGCTAAAAGGTATGATAGCCTCCCCCATGAGATTGCCACTGATTATGAATATTTTGAAGATGTCCTCCCTTTGTCCCGAGCATTATTTATGAGGACATATCCATTGATACCTTCGGGAAAGAGAATTATCATTTTCCCTTGCATGAAAAGGAGCAATTGGGGATGATTGATTCTCCTTTTTGGGAAACCCTATCTTTGGTACCAACAATGATATGATTGATAAGGCCCTTGTTCATACCTACTTTCCTTATGATTCTGGGAGTATATTCAAGTCACTTGAGCCTCTAGATTTGGATTTTCAGGAAAGGGATCCCGTTGAGACTTCACCTTCTCCTTTGCCCTTTTCTATTGTTCATCATCTTGGGTCTTCGTCAAGTGATCCCCTCACCCCTTGTCATATGATCTCAAGTAACCATGAGCCCAAGTATAGTGTCAATGACGAGCCCCTCATTGATTATACCTTACCTCCTCAGACACACCCTCAGGGTTTTGATCACTCCATGACCTCCCCTCTCCAATGTGACCATCACCTTGAGAAACCCATTTGTTGCAGTCCATCTTTCCTTAACCCTTCGCTCCCCTCTCATCACAACCTTGTGGTATCTACAAAGCATAACATTATAGACAATGATTGTGATAAGGAATTCTTGAGAATGTTCATTCATTCCACCATTGTGTACCTAGAAGGAAAGCCCAACACCTCTACATTGACCTATTTTCTTTCTCCGAGGACTTCCCTTTATCGCAGATGGAGACCATATTTTCCCGCCTCCCACTCGCTTCATCCGCCATGTGACTATATCCACATTCCATTTGGGAGTTGCTACATGAGTAATCATATTGGCAGGCATATGTATATTGATGTGATGATATGTTAGTTGCACTGGATTTATGATTGCACTTAGTATTGCCCTTGCTATATGCGTGTTAGGGTAGGATGCATTGCATGCTGATTTTCACATTAGAACTAACAACATATGATATTTCTCATTGTAGAATAGATGCCTCTTTGCATATTTTATTTTTTCTGTTGATTTTTGTGGCCTAACATTAAGCATGTGCGACCATGAGACGCTGCGAAAGCATGCTGCCTCGTATTCTTCATGTATTATATGTGCAAGTAATAGGTCTACGGTAATCAAGAGATTGCTGGAGTTCTCACGACCTCTCTTTCGAGTAGCTTTGTCCACCACTTCGAGAGATCGCGTCCCAGTTGGAGCTAGATGTTACCCACCATTTTGTAGGTGATAGCCCTAAGAGATTTTTTTTTCTCCAAGATGGTCCTCAATCGATAACTAGCAGCCCCTTGCATCCACCGACTAGCTCATTGTGCCGCTTCTCCGCCACCTGAGCCAACCATGTGGTCCTTCACCCATCTTTCATGATCGTATGTTTGAAGGTGGGCCTCCCGAACCTAAAGGTATGCCTTGTCATTTGGTAATTGAGTATTGTAGTTTGCTTATCATGGACACTTCTGGGCATGGATTAATGGGGGATTTAGCAGAAAGAATGGGCTAGGGTTTTGCTCTTGTCCCCTAAACCACTTTTGGATATTAACCTTGGATTCTTGGAATCTAGTCCCGTGGGATCTCTGTTACTGACCATTTGGCTTTAGGTATGGTATTTGATGGGAAACCCTGATTTTGGTTGCGTGGTCTCGCTCCCTCATCCGCATATATTACCCCGTTCATCATTTCTCCCACTTGGGTCCACATTTCTCCACTGGGTCCACATAGGGCTAGCTCTCCCCTTCCCCTTGTCCACACCTTGGGTCAGGCCTGGAGTGATGCCCCAAGGTTGATGCAGCTAAAAAGAAAGGTAAAAGCATAATTGGCCACATTCAACAGGAAAACGTACCACAAAATGCAAAAGATGGCCAGGACAAACACATTTAGCACATAGGAAAAAGCCAATACATGAGCTCTATCCCATCATCATGGCCATCACCCTGGTTCCTACAGGACCTATGAGCCCCCTTCATCATATTGGAACCCATGATTGTCCCAACGCTTGGTGGGCATTGAACCGCCCTACCTTAAAAGGGGGTATCCACTGCTATATTTCACACATCATGCTCTTACCCCTTGAGCCTTGAGCAGTGAATTAAAGAAAAATCATAAAAAGGCAAAAGACATTAAAGAAGGGTGGAAAAATCAAAGCCGAGGCACCTCATATACCACGATTGCTCTCTCTTATAGATTATATACCAGAGTATGTGCTTCCTTTTTTATTAGCTACCCTTGTACCCTAACATGTGGCCAAGGTTGCCCCTTCTCATCCCTTACTCCATTCACCTCTTTATCACATGCCACCATCTTTTAAAGGATGTACTTTGGACATATTATCCCCTTTAGAAGTAGAAACCATCTAATAGGGTACTTGGCTAACCCCTTTTGGAGTTTGGAGACATTAGCACATGTCAAAGCCCATTATGGAAGGGCAAGCCATTATGAAGTCCCCACTTGTGGTCCATGGTTTGGAAGCTCTTTTACTCGATTTCCTTGATGACTTGTTGTACTGGAAGGCTAGGGCACGCATTGGATCTTATGCAGGATTGCAGGTGGTCTCCATCTTGGGTTTGGTCTCCCTATACAGGGTCCTAACCTTGTAGAGGGCTACATTGGCACATGTAGGGTGTGTGTTGAGAGCCATGGGCTTCTACAACAGTAGACAACACTCCATGGATCCCCAAAGATGTTTAGAGGTTGGCTCGAGATCCACCTATTGGACGAGGAAGATGCACCTGGTTCACCTTTGCCCAGCCAACCCCACAGATGTACCATGCACTGGGCAACTGACCTAGGACTTATAGGATGATGTGGCATCACCTACACCATCATCGGAGCCCTTACAGATGGTATACAAGCATCTTCGACTCATTTGGAGACCCATGGGGTTATTATTGTGCTCCCACACCCACTAAGAGCACCATAGGTTTATTGTTTGGAGAACAAGGGGCCAATCCCTTGTCCATCACTTTTGAGGGTCCTATTCTTCATTATGGCATCTATGGACCTCACCAGGCCTCTTGGAGGGCCCTACAACATGTATTGTTTATCATTTGACCTCTTAAGAGACTTACTGTTTCATTTATGAGCTGGTTTGGTGGGCTTGTCACCAAAAGTTAGGTTATTAGAACATTATTTTATTTTGGGGCTTATATAGGTCTAGGAGACTAATTCGAACTCTTCATTAGTGTATAAATACAAGTGAGACGAGTTCATTTTCTCATCATCACTTTGGATTGGATCTCTCTTCTCTTTAGAGAATTTCACACTTTTTATGGGATGAAAAATTGGAGCATGTATGAATTTTGATGTTTGGATTGGAGTATTTTATCTTGGAGCTTCTTTATTGTCAAATTGTTGATGGTTGGATATGTTCTATTACATGTAAGTACACATTTTTAATGCTATTCTTGTTTTACTTTTGTCATATGCATTGAGTGGGATTTTCGCTATAATAGGGCTAATTGTTGCATTGATAATTGCAAGTTTGTAGAATTATTGCTTCTATATAGCATATCTAATGTTTGGGCCATGTATGTGAATGAAATCTCCTAGGGATAATTCCGTCGGGGAATTGATCTTGATAAGCCATCTCTTTGGCCAAGTGAAGTATAAAAGCTTTGAGGTCTCTTCCTCTTGCCCTAAAGTCTACGCGAAGTAGTCCTTAAGGCCTCCTTGACTGAAATACAAGTTCCTTTCTCATTATTCTCCTAAACTCCATTCTCCCCAAGGGATTAAGGCATTGGTCTTCCAATAGGTGATCACTCAAAGAATACTTTTCTTCACCTTTCCCTCCCTCATCTAGGTCTAGCCAAGTTGGGTCACTTAGGGCATCATTTTCTTGACAAAATAGCCCAAGAAAAAGTTCAATCTCCTAGCCTCTATTGCGTTGGTGTGTTCTCAAGGCCTCCTCAAATTTTGAAGCCATTCCGACAGTGGAGTTGTGAGATAACCCAAGCCCTAGCTCCAAGATCAAACTTTGCCCTGGTGTTCCCTAGGCTAGTGCCTCATAGGATCAATTTGACACCTTTAAGTTGAAATTCTTGCTTTGATCCTTTCCCCTTCCTTGTCTGGATTAAGAACATCATTGGTTGCTATATTCTCCGCCCTCTTAACCATGTTGGGTCCACTTGGTCTCGTGTGGTCCCACACTTTTGAAAAGTCAAATTTTCAAGAACCATTCGGGAAGTCAAGTCCACGAAGGATTTTAGGATTGGGAAACTCAATCACATAAAGGAAACTGAGATTGCATACATAATAAGAAAGTGAAAACTTTCTCGTAAAGGGTTACAAGCTAGTTGAATCAGTCCCCACTTTATGAATGTGGGATAGACCAAAAGACACACCCAAGTGAAATAAAGCATAAAAGCTCAAAATAACCTAAAGTTGAAGTGACTTTTTTAATACCTTTGTCTAATATCTAATTAACCATTATAATTTGTTATTTACTTGAACACCCTTTCTTCATGGTCAATCTACTAACTACACTAGGCTTATCCTATAATTTTACATCCTTTTTAGTACCTAAAACTTGGGTGAAAATGTTTGCAGTTTGGTTCCCTGTGGGATGGTATTGCAACTCAATATATCCATCATCTACAAGTTGTCTAATGAAGTGGCAATGTATCTCAACATGCTTGGTATGCTTGTGGAAAATTGGGTTCTTTGCTAATTTGAGCATCCCTTGATTGTCACAGAGTAGGGGTGTTGTCGTTGTTTGCCATATCTTCATGTTTGAAAGAATTCTCCTAAGCCAAATTGCCTCACATGATCCTTTTAGTACTAATCAATATTTTGCTTTGTCGATAAAAGGGCTACTACATGCTGCTTTTTGTTGGTCCATGTGAGTACGCTTGTGCCAAGGTTGAAAACATATCTAAATGTTGATTTTTTATCATCCACACAACCCACCCAATTTGAATCTATAAATCCATACAACTCTGAGCCTTTTCTTCTATCATACAAAATGCCAAAGTCAATTGTCCCTTTCAAATATTTCAACATTCTCTTCCTTGCAGTGCAATGCTCTACGTTTGGCACTGTCATAAATCTAAAAGTGAAGTTCACAACGTAACTCAAATTAGGTCTAGTGGTTATAATATATATCAAGCTCCCCACTAGCTGCCTATAGACTTACTCATTAATTGCCTTAGATTTTATCTTGGCTAAAAGCTTGAGTAGCTTCTCCACAACTGTAGATGAGATTTTGTAATTTATCATTTTGAACCTATCAAGCATATTTTTGGCATATTTTGTTTGGGAGACAAACATGCTGCTACTTTTTTTCCAAACTTCTACATCTAGACAACAATGTAGGAGGCCTAGATTAGTCACGTCAAAAGCTTTAGTCATATTAAATTTGATTTGTTTAATAACAACACTTGCCTCACTACTTGTAATAATGATGTTATCTATATAAATGACTAGTAGAATAATATTATTAGGGATGCATTTGATGTATAAATTGGAATTTGATAGACTTAGCTGGAACCCTTGTTCATCCAAGTACTTGTCAATCTTAATGTACCTTGCACGAGGTGCCTATGTTAGGTCATATAAAGCCTTCTTAATGTTTGCAAACAAGGCGCTTCTTCCTTGGAACCTAAAATCCCTGTGGTTGATACATGTAGACCTCTTCCTCCAAATATCTATTGAGTAAGGCACTCTTCACATCCATCTAATAAACCTTCTAGCCAAACTATGTTGCCATGACTAGAACTAATCGGATGGTGGTCATCTTTGTTATAGGAGTGAGTTCTCCTCCTAGTTAATGCGTTCTCACAAAGAGAACCCTTTTGCAACCAATCATGCATTTTACCTGCCAAGTGTACCATTTGCCTCAACTTTGATTTTTCATCAAACTATCATGTTCAATTGCCATGGCCTTCTCCCATTCTGGTCTCCCTTTTCCTCCTTAAACACATGTGGCTATATACTTCCTGAACATTGGCCATTAGAGAAAAGTTGATCTTATTAGTTTTCTTGCTCTTGTTTCTCTGTGATTTTCCCTCGATCATTTCATCTATCCAAACATCTTTAATGGCGTTGTGCTACCACTTTGGTCTGTTCTTGGGATCTTCCTATTGAAGATGTCACCCATGATCTACGCAATCTGTACCTATATAGATATCATCAAAATTAGATCTTGGAATGTTCTCAGGCTGATAATTCTCCCTCCTTTCAGGTGGAGCTACCTGAAGCTTGATACTTGAATCCTTAGCCTACAATAGGTTATTGTTTTGTGATTTTGATCTTTTGAACAAGTCTAGGAAGTTCTAGATTCCTCATCAACGGAAGTTCTAGATTCCTCATCAACTACAACGTCTCTATTAAAGCTCCACTGATTGGTGTTAACATCAACTAATTTGTAGGTTTTATGACCACAACTTTGCGCTGTGATCACCAGTTTCTTGCACTTTGGGTCTAACTTGATTCTCTTCTCATATGGAATCCAGGCATAAGTAGTAGAACAAAGAACTTGAGATGACTTGCTCTAGGCTTTCTCCCAGACCATCTGTCATTTGGAGCCAGCTACTTCATCGCCATTGTTGGATATCTATTTAGTAGGTATACTGCTGTGAACATTGCCTTAGTGCAAAACTTGTTTGGAACACATTTGTTCAGTATCATACACTTGGCCTGCTTTGTGATTGTGCAATTCCACCTCTCAACCACTCCATTTTTCTTTGGAGTGTAGGGTGTAGTGAATTATCTTTTAATCCCATGTTTAGCATAAAAGTTAATGAATTCTTTGGAACATAATTCATCACCATGATTAAATCTTAGGGTGGTAATGTGACAATTTTACTCTTTTCTACTAAGGCTTTGAACTTTTAAAACTCATTAAACACATCATATTTTATTTTCAAAAAATACACCAACAACTTCCTATTGTAGTCATTAACAAAAAGGAAGAAATACCTAGCATGGGTGATGGATGTTGTGTTCATTGGTCCACAAATGTCTACATGAACCAAATGAAGGATTGTCTTCTCTCTCCAGGCTTGTCCTTCATCAAATGCTATGTTGCTTATCTAATTGGAAAACTCTGCACACGCCTTGAATCTACTGCTGAATATTAGGAATTCTTTCTACCAGATTCTTTTGAGCCAACTAAGAGAGTTAGGTCAAATTAAGGTGCCCATACCACTGATACCAAAGTGTAGTGATGTTTTATGCACCCACCCTTGGCTACTAGTGTATGCTCCTTGACTTGTCCAATATTGACCAATTTGAGTAGTCCATCATCCTCCACACCAAGAGCAATAGTCTTCTTGGTCCCCTAGTCAACTATATACCATTTGTGATTACTAAAGTTGACACCTAGATGGGGTCAATGCCTCATAATCTAAATAATTGAATGTAGATTCAGCTCCATACTTGGCACATAGTACGCATTGAGGAAAATCAACGTATTTTCTCTAGAGGAAATATGCACACTCCCTTTGTCCACTATTGCACACAGGGACTGACAATAATTAAGCTAAAGTGCCATTATTGATGGAAAGTATTGGTTGAACAATCAAAGGTAAAAGTGCAACATTTTCCTCTTTTATTATCGATGGGTTATGAAGGACAAAGTTGATGGTTTTAAAATAGTAGTCTTAGGTTATTTTGATGTGAGGCGTGCTTCTTAATGTCTTGAGTTGGTTCACAGTGACATCTATGGGTATATGACCACTTGTTTTCTTTAGGGAGCTAAGTGTTTCACCACTAGGATCTTTTCTATCGCTTCTTACAAATGATTTGCTTATAGATGATTCTCAATTTATTTTATAAGATCTCTCTCCTTCACATTATGATGTTGATAGTCCTCTAATGACCAGGGAGATTGATGTAAATGATGAGGACCTTATTGATGACTTGTTTGGATCCTGTCTTGCGAAAGCCTCTTCTTCTATACCTCTACTAGTGGCCATCTTCACTAGCTTGTTTGTCAAGCCAGGCGAGTAACTCCACGAATGAATTGATTTTTGCATTAAGAAAAACATGGATATATACAAGGAGAGGGAGACTATTGGGATTCATCTTCCAATTTCCTTTATTTTTCTATTTACAATATTAACATGAATTTCCCAGTCCTTTAGGATTAGGTGTCAACATTACCCCCCTTAATCTGAAGGGATGTTCGTGAGTCCAAGCATCATGTTGAATCTTTTAAACTTTTATCTTCCAAGCGCTTTGGTGAAGATGTTTGCAACCTACTCATTTGTGGAACAATGCTGTAGATGGATAGCTTTGGCCTCAACATGATGTCGAATCAGATGATACTTTGTATTAATATGCTTGTTTCGATCATGGAACTTTGGGTGCTTGGTCAACTTTATTGCAAAAGTGTTGTCAATCAAAAGAGGAGTTGAATGCACTTGTTTCTCCTGCAAATCTTTCAGAATTTTCCTGAGCCACCCAATTTCCTTTGTTGCTTTAGCTGTTGCCACATATTTTGTTTCAGTTGTGGAATCTGTTGGAATTCACTGTTTGTGTGACCTCTAGGAGACATCTCCTGATCCAAGACTCATAACATAACCTGAAGTAGATACTCCAGTTTCTTTATCTCCATCAAAATTTGAATCAGAGTATCCAATCAAGCTGAAGCCATCCACCTGCGTATACTTGAGTCCAAAGTCTTGTGTTCCCTTCAAGTACTTTAAAATTCTTTTTGCAATAGACCAATGACCCTCACAAGGCTTTTGCGTAAACCTAAAGAGGATTCCAACAACAAATGAAATGTCAGGTTTGGTAGTAGGCAGGTAGTTGAGACTTCTTACACGCTGTCTATACTTCATTGCATCCTCAAATTTGTTTCCTTCAGTGGATGAACTTTAAATTCTGTTCCATTGGAGTAGTCAAAGGATTGCACTCAACCATGCCAAACCTGTTCAATAGATCTCCAATGTACTTCTTCTAAGAGGGGATATAAAGTTCAGATGTTGGGTTACTTCAATACCAAGATAGTAGTGAACATATCCCAAATCTGTCATTTCAAAACCTTTTCTCAGTTCTTTCTTTATGGATGCAATGTAATTCTCATTGTTCCCTATCATTAGAAGATCATCTACATACACCACAAGTTATACCACTGTTTTGCCAACTTTCTTGACAAACATAGTTGCATCATCAAGATCATATTGTTTGAAATTGAGTTTCAAAAGATGCTCAGTCAATTTCTCGTACCAGGGTTGCGGTGCTTGCTTGAAGCCATACACGGATTTGACAAGCTTGCATGCTTTGTGCTCATGACCCTTCACAACAAATCCTTCTGGTTGGGACATAAAAGCATTCTCTTTCAGATCTCTATTCAAGAAAGCAATTTTTACATCCATTTGATGGACTTTCTAATCGTTCTCAACTGCCAAGGCAAAGAGAGTCCTGATGGTAGCCCATTTTGCTTTGGGGGCAAAAGTCTCCTCATAATCAACCCCTTCCTTCTTGTCAAGTGAGCCATCTGCTTTATACTTGTTCTTGTTCTTGGCCTCTAGGCTTGAGCCACAGACCTAATTCAGCCTTTTGCCCTCTCTTCTAGCCATTTATTTCACCCTTGCTTCCGTCTTTCCCTCACTATTGGTGAATATTTGATTTTTTGAGCTAATTCTTGTTGGTTTTGCATGGAAATTGGGTCACATATTTGTGTTTTCAGGTGCCATAAACAATGGAAAAGATTTTGACAAGTGGGCTAGTTCTTTCAAGGCCCCAAGGCCTAAGGGTTTGGCCTCTAAACCCTCTCTTACTCATTGTTTCGCTACAACAGCCATATTTTTTCCTAAACAGTGACATATAGTTCATCCTATGTTGCATGAGTTTCTGGAATGTGGGAACGTTGGGAAATTGGGTACGGGTTTCCAGAATGGCCAGAGGTTTCCCCAAAATTTACAGGAAATGACTAATCAGGAGCACTAATATTATATAATAAAAAAATAAAAAAAAAAATAAAATATTTTTTTATTATAATTAATTTATATAATAATCAAATTATATTGATTCAAATATTCAAAAATAAATCAATTTAAATATAAAATAATAAATATATAATCTCTATATATATATATATATATATATATATTTCTGGGTGTCTCTCTCCCTGAGTCTCTCCCTTTTATATATATAAAATATCAAGTTCATTATCAGTTCTCTAACATGTTTCTCTAGTTATTCTTATGAGAAAAAAAAACTCTAATGTTTAAGCATTGAATGCCACATACAATATGCACACACTCATTATCAGTTCTCTGACATGTTTCCCTAGTTATTCTTCCAAGAAAAAACAACTCTAATGTTTAAGCATTGACTGCCACATACAACATGCACACACAATCTTTTGCGATATATATACATAAACAACAAAAGAAATACTCATCAGCTTGATATCCCAGATATCGCCCTTACGTCGAGGTGCCACACGCTTCCTTAACCCATCAAGAGATTGCTCCAGTTTCTCAATTAAGGATATCAGTGTTAAGGATGTTTTTTGGCCTTTCTACCTGCAAAGGTTTCAACATAGGCTCATGTTTTGTGGGCAGTTCAGCATATTTATCTACATGCTTTGTATTCCCCAACCCTAGGGAACGCTGGAACTCCAAAAAAAACAGTCTTCAAAGCTCCCAGAACTTTCCCAAGCTCCCATTGAAGCTCCTGCTGAAAAGGTAATGTTCCCATACAGTTCCAAAGCTTCCGGGAGCATGGGAACCATTGGAATGGGTTTCCCACCTCTCGGGAGTGGTTTCCGTGTAACAGAGAGTTCATTTAATTGCCATAAAAATGGATTACACATTGCTAAATACATTGTTAAGTTGATTAGGCAATTTTTGGCATTTTGTTTGAATAAAATTTCAAGTTTTGGTGACTGTCATCTCTGCATACTGATGTCTTATAACACTAAAAATTTCATCATAAGAGGATTAAAGTACTTAAGGTCTGGGTTAGCAAATTTATTTTGGTACTTGGGTTCTCATTGCTCACATTTGGCTAGTGTATGCTTATCATTTTGTATTTAAAAGAGCCCCAAATTAAAAGTTACATACTGCTGTCATCACACTGGAATACAAGTTGCACAAGTGTTTTCATTGCCTTCCATCTGTTATTTGTAACTAGCATTGATGACATTGAGCTTCTAAGCTAAATTGCCGTTTTTTGTTGTTGTTCAAGAGCACTAACATACTTGTTGTTGTGAGTTGATTAAAGCTTCATAAGATCACATGCGGCTCACCCTCCAGAGCACTTGATCTAATGACCTTGTATCCCTAAGTGAAATAATCTAAGAAGTTCATTAAATCTTGGTATCTTGTCAATTGGCCTAAGTCACATTGCTTCTCTTTTGATATCTAATTGTGTTGATTATTCTAATTGGCATTGGAAACTTGGTGAATAAGTGCTCTCATATTGTCATTCTTGCTTGGTGAATGATAAATCTACATTGGCATTGCAATTCTAAGTGTTCTAATCTGATTGAGCATATCTTGAATGATTGAATAATAATGGCATTGAAATATCTTGGAAGCTTCTAATTGTGTATGAACATTGATAGCCTTGTGGTGATAGTCATTGCATCTTATATTAATAATCATTGGTTAAATTGTTCTAAATGCTCTAATCATCATTGGGCAAGTGAATACCTATTGTTGATCTTTGACATATTGGTGATCTTTCCTTTTAAAAGCATATATCTTACTTGAGAAATTGTATCTTAGATCTTTGGCATCTTTTTCTAAGAGCATATTGTGATTGTCTCATTTGGTTTATCTCTCCTATCTTGTTGCACTCGAAGAATTTGGAACACATTCTTGTTGTGTCTTGTTGTTGGCACTTGAAGAATTGAATTTGAAATGATATTGAGAAGATGATTTGACCTAAGATTGATTAATACACATTTATGGCTCTGCTCTGTCAGGGAGTTATGGATATGCTTATACTGTAGAAACTGTCAATCAAAATAGTTCAAGGCAGAACATGATCTCATTATTTCGGATGCCACCAAGTTCCGTGAGCATGTCAGTCAATTCAAAGACCTTAAAGTGCAGTTATAACTCATCAAATATGATGATGGGGGAGAAAAGTGAGAGAAGTAAGGTTCCACATGTGCTCACTGTTGCTGGTTCAGATTCAGGAGCAGGTGCAGGAATCCAAGCTGATATGAAGGTGTGTGGTGCCCTTGGTGTTTACTGTTCCACTGTCATAACTGCTGTCACAGCTCAAAACACTGTTGGAGTACAAGTGAGTTCCTTTTTCTTTTTATTCTCCTTGACATGGTTTATTGAATTAAATTATGTTGGTCAGTATACATGGTCTTTTTTCCTGTATACTTTTGGTTTCCATTTCTTGGTAGTTTTTGGCATTGGCCAATGATTGTGATGTATTTTTCAATAATAAATAGTTAATGCTCAAGTTGTTTTAGTAGGAACAATGTGATTGCCTTTTTTGGGGGTTAAAAGACCTGTCTTTTCCCTTTGGGGTATGTAAAATATGTAAAGGCCTCTTTAGGTAACATTTATTTGCTTCTTTGTCTGTTTGAAGGGTGTTCATCTAGTGCCAGACGGTTTTGTTTATGAACAGCTGAGATCTGTGTTATCCGACATGGAAGTCAATGTGGTAAGATGCAATGTTAAGATACCTTATTTTTTTTCTCTTTTACAGCTGGCAAATCTTGCTTCCTTCTTTTCCACTTGATTATGAATTTATACAATGACCAAATATTTCAAAGTTATAAAAGCTTATTAGTTTTAGACTCTGGTTTTCCACGAGAAGCAGATTAATGAAATTTCTATTATCTGTCAATGGGATGGGTGTTGAGCATCCTTTAGAACAATGCCCACAGAAATGCAGGCATTGTAAGCTAAGATCACTCTGTCATTTCAATCTGAAATTTGAATTATGGCGTCAAATATAGCTATTGATCATCCTTTAAAACAATGCCTACAGAAATGCAGGCATTGTAAGACAAGACCCCTATGTCATTTCCATCTGAATTATGGCTTCAAAAATATCTGGTACACAGACCCTATGCTGTTCCTGGATTCTTATACTTGTTTTGTTGTAGTAAACCTCAAGGAGATGAATTCACACCCTGTTATTGGTGAATGCCAATCCTCTATCATTAGACTGAAACTTACTATTTGATATATTTGCACTATTGTATCTTCCAAGTACTCTTGAAGACAGAAATGAACCCTTATGCTAAGATGATTCTGTGGTCAATCCAGGGCATGACTATTTTGGTATTGCAAAGTATGGCTTGAACTTTCTGGTATTGATAGAGTATATAGAATTACAATCTTACGTATTGTCTTTGAAACAAATGTAGGTAAAGACAGGCATGCTCCCTTCTACAGACATTATTCGAGTCTTATGCAGAAGCCTGAGGGAGTATCCAGTGCAAGGTACTATGTTTTAAGTTGGAATTATTTTGATGATGTCAACATGTGTTTCTAAATGTTATACAACTCATCCTTTGATGTACAGCATTAGTGGTTGACCCAGTTATGATTTCAACAAGTGGAGATGTGTTGGCAAGTCCTACTATTCTTGATGCACTTAGGTATGGAGTTAATTTTCAAAATTGCCCTCCATTTATGTTTCTAAAGTTATGCTTTTGTCTTTCTATAATTGAACCATTTGCAAAGTCATTAAGAAAGCATTGTCTTTGTGATATTTACAGACTTATGCTCAGTTAAATTGTTGCATAACTGTATTTATAAACAATGAACATAGACAAATGCTTATTGATTTATCAGATTTATTAATGGAATGATGAAGATTATACAACAAAAAAAAATAGTTTCATCCATTTTAATTGCATGAGAGTTTTAGAAAACTGATTTTGGTTTTCATCATATGAAGGATATAAGTTCAATCTCATTTTTGAACTGTTAATTGCATTCCAACTTATATATATATATAATATATATATAATATATATATATATATAGATATAGATATATATCGCAACAAGATGCTTCTGATTACCACACGCGCACGCGCACGCACGCACACACACACACACACACACACACACATATATATTTTCCAACAAGATGTTTCTGATTACCACAGTGTAGCAAACCTATCCTCCCGATTTTGGGAGCATTACAATGGAATGTAGCCAGGTTAGAACACTCTTGAAAGATCCCTTTGGCTGAGAACCCATGGTTGGGGGGAATCTATTTTCAATTTCCACCTGTACATGTGCCCAGCTGTGTGAAACAGATCGCTTGCATGGGTGAGATGGCCCACTTGGGGTAAAATGTGTCTCAGGAGGATTTGAACATTAGTGGGTGGGTATGAAACACCCCCGCTTTACAATCTAACCAAGACCCAGTTGATATTCAACTGCATTTTAATTATGTATATTTATTAATTTTCAGCATTATCACTTGCAAAGTTTGCTTAATAGTTGTCTCAGATTGAGACACTTGTATCAACAATAATGTGTGAAATAGAGACTATTGTATGAAGAATGATTTCTCAGACTAAAACTTGTTTACGTGACTGTTGTGTTTAGTCAAAGATTTCTTGAATAAGTGATTCGTTCAGTGAGAATTTGTTAAGTTATGGTATGTTCTATGCTTATAACAGTTTACTTCTTTTTCTTATTATATTGCACCGATTAGCAATCACATGTACATAAAGTAAAGTGCAGATAGAACATTAAACGATCGACAGAAAACAAGCCAAGACAAGAGACACAAGATGTGGCGGCTAGCCAGGGACAAACCCCACAATGTGTGGGGAAACCCTTTGATCAAATCTTCTTTTATCTTCAATAATTCAGCAGAGAGAAATAGTACAATAAATCTAATTCATATCAGCAGTAGCAAAACCCTAGATCAACAGCATCAACATTAGCGGCTTCATCATCAAACTAGGGCAGACGATATCTTACAAACCGTTCATCGGATTGACTTCATTCCACCACCAAAAGTTTCGGCTTCCAGAGGAGGTTCAGATGAACCTACAACGTAGTTCAGATGAACCTACAACGTAGTTCAGATGAGGAGATCTTCTAGGCCACGTAGGTCAATCTTTACTTCTGCAGTTGCAGCTTCAGTTTCAGCAGTTTCTGGCTTCAAACTAGAGCAGTCGATATCTTGCAAACCGTTTATCGGATTGACTTCATTCCACCACCAGAAGTTGCGGCTTTCAGAGGAGGTTCAAATGAACCTACAACGCAGTTCCAAAGAGGAGATCTTCTAGGCCACGCAAGTCAATCTTTACTTCTGCAGTTGCAGCATCAAATTCAGCAGCTTCCGGCTTCAAACTAGGGCAGTCGATATCTTGCAAACCGTTCATCGGATTGACTTCATTCCACCACCATAAGTTGCGGCTTTCAGAGGAGGTTCAGATGAACCTATAACGCAGTTCCAAAGAGGAGATCTTCTAGGCCACGCAAGTCAATCTTTACTTCTGCAGTTGCAGCTTCAAATTCAGCAGCTTCTGGCTTCACATGTGTGAGAGGGAGACCCATTTCAGTGCAGTAGAGAAGAGACCCATATCTGCGCAGTAGAGAGAGAGAGATGTGATGAGATGAGTGAGTCCAAATGAGGAAAAGTCCTCTTATATTTATACACAACGTTGGTGGGTGAATAGATGCGACTGATGGGCTTCTGAGCCTACATGAGTTGTAGGTCGGCTTGATAATAATTCCATAATCAAAATAAATTCATATCTCCATGAATACTTTTTGGAATCGGATGATCTTTATATCAATCCTACACCTCTCGATGAGAGGAATCTAATAAAAATATTATCAGCCATGAATAATATGACCCACATGAAGTTTTGCCCTGGTTGCCAATTTTAACAGAAATATTGCATAGTAAAAATTTGGTTTCAAGTTTTTTCTTGGCTTTGTAATGCCCCAATTTTAATAAATGGAAATTCTCTCTCTCTCTCTCTCTCTATATATATATTATACAAATTACATACAAAAATGGAATATAGATATAAAGATTAAAATTTTGTTAGAAATCAGAACAATGATACGAATTCAATCATGCAACTAGTTACTACTTACTAGTGCTACATCAATGATGATCAAATGGCAAACACACAAGAAATTAGAACCATAAACTGCAGTTTTCTTATTAAGTCATCAAAATCAACTGGTATTGCAGAGGTACTGAGTCACTGATACTACAGGTGGGAATGCCAATAGAAAATACAAGATAGGGTAGATACTAGAACCGTGGATGGAAGAATCTCATAGCTCATGATTGCCAGTAGTCCTCCTCTATTTTAGAATCATCAAAATTAGTATCACTGCCATCATTGTCTCGTCCTCCTCCTATGTATCCAATCCAATCTTTGCATTTACTGGTGTGGAGGATTACTCCTCAAGAGGATCACCATCATCAAAAGTGACCAACTCTAGCACTGGTTCATTAAGGTCCAAGTTGGCTAATGCTAACTCAACTTCACTTTCCAGTCCCATATCATCAAGAAACACATCACACATCTTTGTCTTTCCCTCAAACACTCCTCCCTCTATGTGTAAAGAAGATGGAGGTTGGTGTGCACATATGCTGTTGTCTTTTCCTTCGACTGCTCAAGCCTACTCTTCTTCAAAATGTACAAATTTCCATGTGTGCTCCAATTCCTCTTACAATATGACGCAGTGACAACACGTTAGGAGCCCAATAGCATCTCCTATGCAATGGAGGCACCTTATGTTTGAATCTCGGTTCATATAAAATTCCAAACAAAAACTCCAATCAAACGCGTGACTTTTGCTCTATTGTCGATAGAGTCAATCACTGAAGAAACAAAATACACCCATGCAGTGGAAAAATCCCTTCCGATGCCTTCACACCCCGATATATGATTATACATATAAAATTCACCAAAGCCCGCACACACACTCCGACTTCATGTTCGGTTTGAGCACAATTATTCAGGGATCTCAACTACTTGGGATTCAAACTTGTGGACTCCACTGTGAGGTCGACGGGGAGGGGGGGGTCGAGGTTTAAATGCACAACACAAAAATTCACCAATAGGCTTGACTAACTTGACCTTGTTTTGTTTGACCGGGTCTATGGTTGGAGTTCGTGATGTCGAGGCTACTCAATTGTTCTTGTTTTCAATGAATAACTGTGGAGGCCGACTTCTCCTTTGACTTGATAATTCTTCCGCTTAGCCCTCACCTGGTTACTAAGTCTATTCAACTACAGAGAATTGACATAGATTATTTATGCTACCTACCATTCCACTTGGCCATAAACCTCACAATCCATACCTTTTATCAATTGAACCACGCCCAAAACAATCAACGGATTTCACAGACAAAGACTAGTGATTCTATTCTTTGACAATGAACAAATCCCAACCCAAACTCAAAACCTGCACTCCTTGCAGAAAAACCCCCTTGAGATCCTTAGCATTGGTTAACACGAATCTTAGTTAACGAGTCCACATGCCCATACTTCGAACTTCCCGCCTATACTCGGCTAGTGGGAGTTTGGGAATTAACCATTGCAACATCAGATATACACTCGGCCCAACTACACTGATTGAGGTCTGGTTGACTAGCCCATGTGAGTCAGGGGTTCAAAGCTAATCAGGGGTCAGCCCCTCCTTTTGTGCACTCGCTTAACTTTAAGCCCGAAGGCCTGATTAAGTGGCATTGAGGTTCGTCTCAACTCCTTATAAGCCTTCATGGACCCTCAAAACTTCACATTAAGTTGCGAGTTTTGTGCTCGCTCCCCTGCTTTACGACCAAGCCTTAGCATCAAATATTTTAGATTCTCTTCGCCTTGACGCCTAGGCTCACCTTGACTTCGAACTGTTGAGAAATGTAACTAGTATCTGTCTTCATAGTTGTATTTGGGTCATGATGTAATACAATTGTCAAAAAGAACGAAAATAAATTTATTTCTAAGCATGGGTTTCATGCTTTATTTATTTTATTTCTAGTTCAAAGCACCTATTGTGTGCTTCTGGGGTTTGTGTCATGGGTCATTGTCAATGTCATTATGATCTAGACCCTTCTTGGGCTTATTGTGTCAAAGAAACAAAATTATTTTATGTGATTTGGTCATGCAATACTCCTCCACCAAGTTGGCCTGCCCTTCTCTTCATGTTGGCCTTATAGAGGAGCTTCAAACCACTATAAATAGAAGTGCTAATCGACCTGTTGACCGCTGCGTGTCAACTACCCATAGCAGTACACCCCCTTTTTCCGCAGAAAGGGACAGCGCTTGATCGAGATGTTCGTGCCATTCAGCAGTCATCGTCATTCTCCTGATCTTATTAAATTTGTAAACCCAGTCTGCATTTTGATATAAATAATCTTAGCAGAGTTGAGTCATGTATGTAAATTGCCTAGGTGGACCTAATTTTCTAGTGGTAATCTTCATTCCGGAAGGTTTTTCGTCTCACCGATCCATGATCGGCAGAGTTTTCCTTCAACCTGACCCCAAAGTCGGAATGAATTTTATCATTAGAGTCTTAGGAGAATCCTAGTGTCTTAATTTGCTAGATTATGTTTGGTCGCAGAACTGGGTGGTCTATGAGGGTCTGTCAAAGGGCTTTTCCCCCTTGAAGATGTAAAATTTGTACAAGTCATGATGTAAGAGTCTTGAGGGTTAGGAAATGTTTTAATCCCCTCATAAGTCCTAAGTCCTAGGGAATTTTTTCCAAAGGCTAAGTTTGAAGATCCATTTAAAAATAAATTAAAAA